>CAVMKG010000289.1:0-23501 GCA_963682025.1 Cordilura impudica | reverse complement strand
AAAAATTAAAAATTAAAAATTAAAAATTAAAAATTAAAAATTAAAAATTAAAAATTAAAAATTAAAAATTAAAAATTAAAAATTAAAAATTAAAAATTAAAATTTAAAAATTAAAAATTAAAAATTATAAATTAAAAAGTAAAAATTAAAAATTAAAAATTAAAAATTAAAAATTAAAAATTAAAAATTAAAAATTAAAAATTAAAAATTAAAAATTAAAAATTAAAAATTAAATTAAAAATTAAAAATTAAAAATTAAAAATTAAAAATTAAAAATTAAAAATTAAAAATTAAAAATTAAAAATTAAAAATTAAAAATTAAAAATTAAAAATTAAAAATTAAAAATTAAAAATTAAAAATTAAAAATTTAAAATTAAAAATTAAAAATTAAAAATTAAAAAATTAAAAATTAAAAATTAAAAATTAAAAATTAAAAATTAAAAATTAAAAATTAAAAATTAAAAATTAAAAATTAAAAATTAAAAATTAAAAATTAAAAATTAAAAATTAAAAATTAAAAATTAAAAATTAAAAATTAAAAATTAAAAATTAAAAATTAAAAATTAAAAATTAAAAATTAAAAATTAAAAATTAAAAATTAAAAATTAAAAATTAAAAATTAAAAATTAAAAATTAAAAATTAAAAATTAAAAATTAAAAATTAAAAATTAAAAATTAAAAATTAAAAATTAAAAATTAAAAATTAAAAATTAAAAATTAAAATTAAAAATTAAAAATTAAAAATTAAAAATTAAAAATTAAAAATTAAAATTAAAAATTAAAAATTAAAAATTAAAAATTAAAAATTAAAAATTAAAAATTAAAAATTAAAAATTAAAAATTAAAAATTAAAAATTAAAAATTTAAAATTAAAATTTAAAAAATTAAAAATTAAAAATTAAAAATAAAAATTAAAAATAAAAAATTAAAAATTAAAAATTAAAAATTAAAAATTAAAAATTAAAAATTAAAAATTAAAAATTAAAAATTAAAAATTAAAAATAAAAAATTAAAATTTAAAAATTAAAAACTAAAAATTAAAAATTAAAAATTAAAAATTAAAAATTAAAAATTAAAAATTAAAAATTAAAAATTAAAAATTAAAAATTAAAATTTAAAAATTAAAAATTAAAAATTAAAAACTAAAAAATTAAAAATTAAAAATTAAAAATTAAAAATTAAAAATTAAAAATTAAAAATTAAAAATTAAAATTAAAAATTAAAAATTAAAAATTAAAAATTAAAAATTAAAAATTAAAAATTAAAAATTAAAAATTAAAAATTAAAAATTAAAAATTAAAAATTAAAAATTAAAAATTAAAAATTAAAAATTAAAAATTAAAAATTAAAAATTAAAAATTAAAAATTAAAAATTAAAAATTAAAAATTAAAAATTAAAAATTAAAAATTAAAAATTAAAAATTAAAAATTAAAAATTAAAAATAAAAACTAAAAATTAAAAATTAAAAATTAAAAATTAAAAATTAAAAATTAAAAATTAAAAATTAAAAATTAAAAATTAAAAATTAAAAATTAAAAATTAAAAATTAAAAATTAAAAATTAAAAATTAAAAATTAAAAATTAAAAATTAAAAATTAAAAATTAAAAATTAAAAATTAAAAATTAAAAATTAAAAATTAAAAATTAAAAATTAAAAATTAAAAATTAAAAATTAAAAATTAAAAATTAAAAATTAAAAATTAAAAATTAAAAATTAAAAATTAAAAATTAAAAATTAAAAATTAAAAATTAAAAATTAAAAATTAAAAATTAAAAATTAAAAATTAAAATTAAATTTAAAAATTATAAATTAAAATTAAAAATTAAAAATTAAAAATTAAAAATTTAAAATTAAAAATTAAAAATTAAAAATTAAAAATTAAAAAATAAAAATTAAAAATTAAAAATTAAAAATTAAAAATTAAAAATTAAAAATTAAAAATTAAAAATTAAAAATTAAAAATTAAAAATTAAAAATTAAAAATTAAAAATTAAAAATTAAAAATTAAAAATTAAAAATTAAAAATTAAAAATTAAAAATTAAAAATTAAAAATTAAAAATTAAAAATTAAAAATTAAAAATTAAAAATTAAAAATTAAAAATTAAAAATTAAAAATTAAAAATTAAAAATTAAAAATTAAAAATTAAAAATTAAAAATTAAAAATTAAAAATTAAAAATTAAAAATTAAAAATTAAAAATTAAAAATTAAAAATTAAAAATTAAAAATTAAAAATTAAAAGTAAAAATTAAAAATTAAAAATTAAAAATTAAAAATTAAAAATTAAAAATTTAAAATTAAAAATTAAATATTAAAAATTAAAAATTGAAAATTCAAAATTCAAAATTAAAAATTAAAAATTAAAAATTAAAAATTAAAAATTAAAAATTAAAAATTAAAATTAAAAATTAAAAATTAAAAATTAAAAATTAAAAATTAAAAATTAAAAATTAAAAATTAAAAATTAAAAATTAAAAATTAAAAATTAAAAATTAAAAATTAAAAATTAAAAATTAAAAATTAAAAATTAAAAATTAAAAATTAAAAATTAAAAATTAAAAATTAAAAATTAAAAATTAAAAATTAAAAATTAAAAATTAAAAATTAAAAATTTAAAATTAAAAATAAAAAATTAAAAATTAAAAATTAAAAATTAAAAATTAAAAATTAAAAATTAAAAATTAAAAATTAAAAATTAAAAATTAAAAATTAAAAATTAAAAATTAAAAATTAAAAATTAAAAATTAAAAATTAAAAATTAAAAATTAAAAATTAAAAATTAAAAATTAAAAGTAAAAATTAAAAATTAAAAATTAAAAATTAAAAATTAAAAATTAAAAATTAAAAATTAAAAATTAAAAATTTAAAATTAAAAATTAAATATTAAAAATTAAAAATTGAAAATTCAAAATTCAAAATTAAAAATTAAAAATTAAAAACTAAAAATAAAAATTAAAAATTAAAAATTAAAAATTAAAATTAAAAATTAAAAATTAAAAATTAAAAATTAAAAATTAAAAATTAAAAATTAAAAATTAAGAATTAAAAATAAAAAATAAAAAATTAAAAATTAAAAATTAAAATTTAAAAATTAAAAATTAAAAATTAAAAATTAAAAATTAAAAATTAAAAATTAAAAATTAAAAATTAAAAATTAAAAATTAAAAATTAAAAATTAAAAATTAAAAATTAAAAATAAAAAATTAAAAATTAAAAATTAAAATTTAGAAATTAAAAATTAAATATTAAAAATTAAAAATTAAAAATTAAAAAGTAAAAATTAAGAATTAAAAATTAAAAATTAAAAATAAAAAATTAAAAATTAAAAATTAAAAATTAAAAATAAAAAATTAAAAATTAAAAATTAAAAATTAAAAATTAAAAATTAAAAATTAAAAATTAAAAATTAAAAATTAAAAATTAAAAATTAAAAATTAAAAATTAAAAATTAAAAATTAAAAATTAAAAATTAAAAATTAAAAATTAAAAATTAAAAATTAAAAATTAAAAATTAAAAATTAAAAATTAAAAATTAAAAATTAAAAATTAAAAATTAAAAATTAAAATTTAAAAATTATAAATTAAAATTAAAAATTAAAAATTAAAAATTAAAAATTAAAAATTAAAAATTTAAAATTAAAAATTAAAAATTAAAAATTAAAAATTAAAAATTAAAAATTAAAAATTAAAAATTAAAAATTAAAAATTAAAAATTAAAAATTAAAAATTAAAAATTAAAAATTAAAAATTAAAAATTAAAAATTAAAAATTAAAAATTAAAAATTAAAAATTAAAAATTAAAAATTAAAAATTAAAAATTAAAAATTAAAAATTAAAAATTAAAAATTAAAAATTAAAAATTAAAAATTAAAAATTAAAAATTAAAAATTAAAAATTAAAAATTAAAAATTAAAAATTAAAAATTAAAAATTAAAAATTAAAAATTAAAAATTAAAAATTAAAAATTAAAAATTAAAAATTAAAAATTAAAAATTAAAAATTAAAAATTAAAAATTAAAAATTAAAAATTAAAAATTAAAAATTAAAAATTAAAAATTAAAAATTAAAAATTAAAAATTAAAAATTAAAAATTAAAAATTAAAAATAAAAAACTAAAAATTAAAAATTAAAAATTAAAAATTAAAAATTAAAAATTAAAAATTAAAAATTAAAAATTAAAAATTAAAAATTAAAAATTAAAAATTAAAAATTAAAAATTAAAAATTAAAATTAAAAATTAAAAATTAAAAATTAAAAATTAAAAATTAAAAATTAAAAATTAAAAATTAAAAATTAAAAATTAAAAATTAAAAATTAAAAATTAAAAATTAAAATTTAAAAATTATAAATTAAAATTAAAAATTAAAAATTAAAAATTAAAAATTTAAAATTAAAAATTAAAAATTAAAAATTAAAAATTAAAAATTAAAAATTAAAAATTAAAAATTAAAAATTAAAAATTAAAAATTAAAATTAAAATTAAAAATTAAAAATTAAAAATTAAAAATTAAAAATTAAAAATTAAAAATTAAAAATTAAAAATTAAAAATTAAAAATTAAAAATTAAAAATTAAAAATTAAAAATTAAAAATTAAAAATTAAAAATTAAAAATTAAAAATTAAAAATTAAAAATTAAAAATTAAAAATTAAAAATTTAAAATTAAAAATTAAAAATTAAAAATTAAAAATTAAAAATTAAAAATTAAAAATTAAAAATTAAAAATTAAAAATTAAAAGTAAAAATTAAAAATTAAAAATTAAAAATTAAAAATTAAAAATTAAAAATTAAAAATTAAAAATTAAAAATTAAAAATTAAAAATTAAAAATTAAAAATTAAAAATTTAAAATTAAAAATTAAATATTAAAAATTAAAAATTGAAAATTCAAAATTCAAAATTAAAAATTAAAAATTAAAAACTAAAAATAAAAATTAAAAATTAAAAATTAAAAATTAAAAATTAAAAATTAAAAATTAAAAATTAAAAATTAAAAATTAAGAATTAAAAATAAAAAATAAAAAATTAAAAATTAAAAATTAAAATTTAAAAATTAAAAATTAAAAATTAAAAATTAAAAATTAAAAATTAAAAATTAAAAATTAAAAATTAAAAATTAAAAATTAAAAATTAAAAATTAAAAATTAAAAATTAAAAATTAAAAATTAAAAATTAAAAATTAAAAATTAAAAATTAAAAATTAAAAATTAAAAATAAAAAATTAAAAATTAAAAATTAAAATTTAGAAATTAAAAATTAAATATTAAAAATTAAAAATTAAAAATTAAAAAGTAAAAATTAAGAATTAAAAATTAAAAATTAAAAATAAAAAATTAAAAATTAAAAATTAAAAATTAAAAATAAAAAATTAAAAATTAAAAATTAAAAATTAAAAATTCAAAATTCAAAATTAAAAATTAGAAATTAAAAATTAAAAATTAAAAATTAAAAATTAAAAATTAAAAATTAAAAATTAAAAATTAAAAATTAAAAATTAAAAATTAAAAATTAAAAATTAAAAATTAAAAATTAAAAATTAAAAATTAAAAATTAAAAATTAAAAATTAAAAATTAAAAATTAAAAATTAAAAATTAAAAATTAAAAATTAAAAATTAAAAATTAAAAATTAAAAATTAAAAATTAAAAATTAAAAATTAAAAATTAAAAATTAAAAATTAAAAATTAAAAATTAAAAATTAAAAATTAAAAATTAAAAATTAAAAATTAAAAATTAAAAATTAAAAATTAAAAATTAAAAATTAAAAATTAAAAATTAAAAATTAAAAATTAAAAATTAAAAATTAAAAATTAAAATTAAAAATTAAAAATTAAAAATTAAAAATTAAAAATTAAAAATTAAAAATTAAAAATTAAAAATTAAAAATTAAAAATTAAAAATTAAAAATTAAAAATTAAAAATTAAAAATTAAAAATTAAAAATTAAAAATTAAAAATTAAAAATTAAAAATTAAAAATTAAAAATTAAAAATTAAAAATTAAAAATTAAAAATTAAAAATTAAAAATCAAAAATTAAAAATTAAAAATTAAAAATTAAAAATTAAAAATTAAAAATTAAAAATTAAAAATTAAAAATTAAAAATTAAAAATTAAAAATTAAAAATTAAAAATTAAAAATTAAAAATTAAAAATTAAAAATTAAAAATTAAAAATTAAAAATTAAAAATTAAAAATTAAAAATTAAAAATTAAAAATTAAAATTAAAAATTAAAAATTAAAAAATTTAAATTAAAAATTAAAAATTAAAAATAAAAATAAGAATTAAAATTTAAAATTAAAAATTAAAAATTAAAAATTAAAAATTAAAAATTAAAAATTAAAATTAAAAATTAAAAATTAAAAATTAAAAATTAAAAATTAAAATTAAAAATTAAAAATTAAAAATTAAAAATTAAAAATTAAAAATTAAAAATTAAAAATTAAAAATTAAAAATTAAAAATTAAAATTAAAATTAAAAATTAAAAATTAAAAATTAAAAATTAAAAATTAAAAATTAAAAATTAAAAATTAAAAATTAAAAATTAAAAATTAAAAATTAAAAATTAAAAATTAAAAATTAAAAATTAAAAATTAAAAATTAAAATTAAAAATTAAAAATTAAAAATTAAAAATTAAAAATTAAAAATTAAAAATTAAAAATTAAAAATTAAAAATTAAAAATTAAAAATTAAAAATTAAAAATTAAAAATTAAAAATTAAAAATTAAAAATTAAAAATTAAAAATTAAAAATTAAAAATTAAAAATTAAAAATTAAAAATTAAAAATTAAAAATTAAAAATTAAAAAAAATTAAAAATTAAAAATTAAAAATTAAAAATTAAAAATTAAAAATTAAAAATTAAAAATTAAAAATTAAAAATTAAAAATTAAAAATTAAAAATTAAAAATTAAAAATTAAAAATTAAAAATTAAAAATTAAAAATTAAAAATTAAAAATTAAAAATTAAAAATTAAAAATTAAAAATTAAAAATTAAAAATTTAACATAAAAAATTAAAATTAAAAATTAAAAATTAAAAATTAAAAATTAAAAATTAAAAATTAAAAATTAAAAATTAAAAATTAAAAATTAAAAATTAAAAATTAAAAATAAAAAACTAAAAATTAAAAATTTAAAATTTAAAATTAAATATTAAAAATTAAAAATTAAAAATTAAAAATTAAAAATTAATTATTAAAAATTAAAAATTAAAAATTAAAAATTGAAAATTAAAAAGTAAAAATTAAAAATTAAAAATTAAAAATTAAAAATTAAAAATTAAAAATTAAAAATTAAAAATTAAAAATTAAAAATTAAAAATTAAAAATTAAAAATTAAAAATTAAAAATTAAAAATTAAAAATTAAAAATTAAAAATTAAAAATTAAAAATTAAAAATTAAAAATTAAAAATTAAAAATTTAACATAAAAAATTAAAATTAAAAATTAAAAATTAAAAATTAAAAATTAAAAATTAAAAATTAAAAATTAAAAATTAAAAATAAAAAACTAAAAATTAAAAATTTAAAATTTAAAATTAAATATTAAAAATTAAAAATTAAAAATTAAATATTAATTATTAAAAATTAAAAATTAAAAATTAAAAATTGAAAATTAAAAAGTAAAAATTAAAAATTAAAAATTAAAAATTAAAAATTAAAAATTAAAAATTAAAAATTAAAAATTAAAAATTAAAAATTAAAAATTAAAAATTAAAATTAAAAATTAAAAATTAAAAATTAAAAATTAAAAATTAAAAATTAAAAATTAAAAATTAAAAATTAAAAATTAAAAATTAAAAATTAAAAACTAAAAATTAAAAATTAAAAATTAAAAATTTAAAATTTAAAATTTTAAATCTATATTTATAAAAGAGAATGCCGTCCGTGTGAACACGCATAACTTTATAACGGATCGTCCGATTTTCACGTTTTTGGGCTTGATGAATTCGTGTTGGCCCAAGGAAGGACATAGGATGTCCAAATAATATTTCGAATGTTTTAAATTTTTTTCTTTATAACGGATCGTCCGATTTTCACGTTTTTGGGCTTGATGAATTCGTGTTGGCCCAAGGAAGGACATAGGATGTCCAAATAATATTTCGAATGCTTTAAATTTTTTTTTCATGTCAATGTCATTTCTTTTTTGATTTCATATGTCAGTAATTATGAAACTCAATTAATTATTACTTATTTTGGGTTTTCATTTTAGTGATCATGCCGCCAATAAGAAGGTCAAACCTTTCACGTCGCAGTCGTAATGCACAACGTTTGAGAACTGTTCGTACGAACGAAACTCCAGAGGAACGCTCAATGCGAAATGCACACAAGAAACAACGTGCGGTTGTCCAAACTAGAGACCGAAATAGACAACAACGTAATCGAAATCAGCAGAGCGTTCAAATAAATGCAAATCGCCAAAGAAGAAGAAACGCCGTGAATGTCGAATTGGAGCGAGTCGCCTTCCAATACGACTGCACGATTGACTATAGCGAACTTCCGTGTGTCTCGATTGGCGCTATGACTGTCGTATGTCAACATTGCTATGCACTGAAGTTTCCTTCCGAAACACCCGGATTGTGCTGCATGAGTGGTAAAGTAAAATTACCGCCTTTGCCTGATCCACCTGAGCCATTACGCTCATTGATTTACGATAATACACCCCAATCACGACAATTTTTGACCAGAGCTAAACAATATAACAGTTGTTTTCAAATGACATCTTTCGGAGCAAAAGTTATTCAGGACAATCGCCCATACAATCCGACATTCAAGGTAAATTCGCTTGATTAAAGTCCAAATTATATTCAGAGTAGATTGTCATCTAATTCAACTTTGTCCTTATGATACAGATCCAAGGACAAATTCATCATCGCTATGGTTCGTTATTGCCGACAACGAATCAAGATCACAAATTTCTTCAAATGTATTTCATCGGAAATGTGGACAAGGAAATCGATATGCGCAGTGCAATTCATCAAAACATGGAAAAAGATATCATTAAAATTTTGCAAAACGTATTGCATGAGCACAATGCTTACGTGCGTCAATTCAAAACTGCGTTGGATACGGATTTGCATTCGGACGATCATCAAATTGTCATTTCCGCTGATAGACGTCCATCTGGTGCTCATGCACGTCAATTTAATACACCAACAGTCGATGAAATTGCTATCATATATGTTGGTGATCCAGTTGGGAGTCGTGACATTGTACTGAAGCGACGAAATAATGGTGAATTGCAGCGCGTGTCCGAGATCCATCCGTCATACGATGCACTGCAGTACCCCATAATGTATATATTTCACGGCAGCCAATGCAGCCCAGCGAGCCGAACTACAACAACATTAACAAATTTTTTCGATACTTGCCGAAGTGACGAGTTCGCACGAACACTTCTTTATTCTGAAATGCCACGATATTTCACATGGAATGCGTCGTCGAAGAAATTTCAGAGGCGGAAACAAGGTGAAACAATTGTCGGATCCCTGGTGTTTATGCAAGTGATGCACTTGGTAGAATATACACAGTTCACCCCAAAAACGACGAATGCTTCTATCTGAGAATGGTTTTGCTGAATGTTCGAGGCCCCACTTCGTTCGAATCGCTGCGTACTGTTGATGGTATTTTGTGTGCGACATATCGAGAAGCCTGCCAACGCATGCAATTGCTTGAAAACGACAATCGTTGGAATTTGACACTGGCAGATGCTACTATGACGGCGCCAGCGAATCAACTCCGAACACTCTTTGCAATCATAATTTCGACATGTTTTCCATCGAATCCTAAAGATTTGTGGAATAAATACAAGAATGATATGACCGACGATATTTTGCATCGAATTCGCACTGTGACATCGGATAATCAACTGGAGATGTCACATGAAATGCGCAACGAAAGTTTGATTTTGATCGAGGATATGTGTCTGCTAATGAGTGGCAATTTGTTGTGCAAATTGGGAATGCCATCACCGAATCGTTCAATGCATGACGCATTTAATCGAGAATTGGAGCGAGAAATGGATTTCGATCGAAACGCATTGAGTCAAGCAGTTCAAATAAATGTGCTCCGATTTGTATATGTACGCGCCAGAGAACAAAACGAAAAACGTTGTGTACCATAAAGCACTTCAGTGAAAAAGCGGAAGGTTGGCTGATAAGTCAATCATTGCGGTTTGATTAAAGCACATCGTTATTCTTTTACTTTAGTTATTTCCATTGTATTTAACACAACTTTTTAATAAAGAATTTGAATTCACTGAGTTATATAAAGCAGCATGTGCATGCTCGGAATTATTTTTTTCGTTGCATTAACGAATTTAAGCGGAACGAAGTTCGCCGGGTCAGCTAGTTTGAAATTAAAAATTAAAAATTAAAAATTAAAAAATTAAAAATTAAAAATTAAAAATTAAAAATTAAAAATTAAAAATTAAAAATTAAAAATTAAAAATTAAAAATTAAAAGTTAAAAATTAAAAATTAAAAATTAAAAATTAAAAATTAAAAATTAAAAATTAAAAATTAAAAATTAAAAATTAAAAATTAAAAATTAAAAATTAAAAATTAAAAATTAAAAATTAAAAATTAAAAATTAAAAATTAAAAATTAAAAATTAAAAATTAAAAATTAAAAATTAAAAATTAAAAATTAAAAAATAAAATTAAAAATTAAAAATTAAAAATTAAAAATTAAAAATTAAAAATTAAAAATTAAAAATTAAAAATTAAAAATTAAAAATTAAAAATTAAAAATTAAAAATTAAAAATTAAAAATTAAAAATTAAAAATTAAAAATTAAAAATTAAAAATTAAAAATAAAAAATTAAAAATTAAAAATTAAAAACTAAAAATTAAAAATTAAAAATTAAAAATTAAAAATTAAAAATTAAAAATTAAAAATTTAAAATTTAAAATTTGAAATTAAAAATTAAAAATTAAAAATTAAAAATTAAAAATTAAAAATTAAAAATTAAAAATTAAAAATTAAAAATTAAAAATTAAAAATTAAAAATTAAAAATTAAAAATTAAAAATTAAAAATTAAAAATTAAAAATTAAAAATTAAAAATTAAAAATTAAAAATTAAAAATTAAAAATTAAAAATTAAAAATTAAAAATTAAAAATTAAAAATTAAAAATTAAAAATTAAAAATTAAAAATTAAAAATTAGAAATTGAAATTAAAAATTAAAAATTAAAAATTAAAAATTAAAAACTAAAAATTAAAAATTAAAAATTAAAAATTGAAAATTGAAAATTTAAAAATTAAAAATTAAAAATTAAAAATTAAAAATTAAAAATTAAAAATTAAAAATTAAAAATTAAAAATTAAAAATTAAAAATTAAAAATTAAAAATTAAAAATTAAAAATTAAAAATTAAAAATTAAAAAATAAAAATTAAAAATTAAAAATTAAAAATTAAAAATTAAAAAATTAAAAATTAAAAATTAAAAATTAAAATTAAAATTAAAATTAAAATTAAAAATTAAAAATTAAAAATTAAAAATTAAAAATTAAAAATTAAAAATTAAAAATTAAAAAATTAAAAATTAAAAATTAAAAATTAAAAATTAAAAATTAAATATTAAAAATGAAAAATTAAAAATTAAAAATTAAAAATTTAAAATTAAAAATTAAAAATTAAAAATTACAAATTAAAAATTAAAAATTAAAAATTAAAAATTAAAAATTAAAAATTAAAAATTAAAAATTAAAAATTAAAATTAAAAATTAAAAATTAAAAATTAAAAATTAAAAATTAAAAATTAAAAATTAAAAATTAAAAATTTAAAAATTAAAAATTAAAAATTAAAAATTAAAAATTAAAAATTAAAAATTAAAAAATTAAAAACTAAAAATTAAAAATTAAAAATTAAAAATTAAAAATTAAAAATTAAAAATTAAAAATTAAAAATTAAAAATTAAAAATTAAAAATTAAAAATTAAAAATTAAAAATTAAAAATTAAAAATTAAAAATTAAAAATTAAAAATTAAAAATTAAAAATTAAAAATTAAAAATTAAAAATTAAAAATTAAAAATTAAAAATTAAAAATTAAAAATTAAAAATTAAAAATTAAAAATTAAAAATTAAAAATTAAAAATTAAAAATTAAAAATTAAAAATTAAAAATTAAAAATTAAAAATTAAAAATTAAAAATTAAAAATTAAAAATTAAAAATTAAAAATTAAAAATTAAAAATTAAAAATTAAAAATTAAAAATTAAAAATTAAAAATAAAAAATTAAAAATTAAAAATTAAAAATTAAAAATTAAAAATTAAAAATTAAAAATTAAAAATTAAAATTAAAATTAAAAATTAAAAATAAAAATTAAAAATTAAATATTAAAAATGAAAAATTAAAAATTAAAAATTAAAAATTTAAAATTAAAAATTAAAAATTACAAATTAAAAATTAAAAATTAAAAATTAAAAATTAAAAATTAAAAATTAAAAATTAAAAATTAAAAATTAAAAATTAAAAATTAAAAATTAAAAATTAAAAATTAAAAATTAAAAATTAAAAATTAAAAATTAAAAATTAAAAATTAAAAATTAAAAATTAAAAATTAAAAATTAAAAATTAAAAATTAAAAATTAAAAATTAAAAATTAAAAATTAAAAATTAAAAATTAAAAATTAAAAATTAAAAATTAAAAATTAAAAATTAAAAATTAAAAATTAAAAATTAAAAATTAAAAATTAAAAATTAAAAATTAAAAATTAAAAATTAAAAATTAAAAATTAAAAATTAAAAATTAAAAATTAAAAATTAAAAATTAAAAATTAAAAATTAAAAATTAAAAATTAAAAATTAAAAATTAAAAATTAAAAATTAAAAATTAAAAATTAAAAATTAAAAATTAAAAATTAAAAATTTAAAATTTAAAATTAAAAATTAAAAATTAAAAATTAAAAATTAAAAATTAAAAATTAAAAATTAAAAATTAAAAATTAAAAATTAAAAATTAAAAATTAAAAATTAAAAATTAAGAATTAAAAATTAAAAATTAAAAATAAAAAACTAAAAATTAAAAATTAAAAATTAAAAATTAAAAATTAAAAATTAAAAATTAAAAATTAAAAATTAAAAATTAAAAATTTAAAAATTAAAAATTAAAAATTAAAATTATAAATTATAAATTAAAATTAAAAATTAAAAATTAAAAATTAAAAATTAAAAATTAAAAATTAAAAATTAAAAATTAAAATTAAAAATTAAAAATTAAAAATTAAAAATTAAAAATTAAAAATTATAAAATTTAAAATTTAAAAATTAAAAATTAAAAATTAAAAATTAAAAATTAAAAATTAAAAATTAAAAATAAAAATTAAAAATTAAAAATTAAAAATTAAAAATTAAAAATTAAAAATTAAAAATTAAAAATTAAAAATTAAAAATTAAAAATTAAAAATTAAAAATTAAAAATTAAAAATTAAAAATTAAAAATTAAAAATTAAAAATTAAAAATTAAAAAATTAAAAATTAAAAATTAAAAATTAAAAATTAAAAATTAAAATTAAAAATTAAAAATTAAAAATTAAAAATTAAAAATTAAAAATTAAAAATTAAAAATTAAAAATTAAAAATTAAAAATTAAAAATTAAAAATTAAAAATTAAAAATTAAAAATTAAAAATTAAAAATTAAAAATTAAAAATTAAAAATTAAAAATTAAAAATTAAAAATTAAAAATTAAAATTAAAAATTAAAAATTAAAAATTAAAAATTAAAAATTAAAAATTAAAAATTAAAAAATTAAAAATTAAAATTTTAAAATATTAAAAATTAAAAATTAAAAATTAAAAATTAAAAATTAAAAATTAAAAATTAAAAATTAAAAATTAAAAATTAAAAATTAAAAATTAAAAATTAAAAATTAAAAATTAAAAATTAAAAATTAAAAATTAAAAATTAAAAATTAAAAATTAAAAATTAAAAATTAAAAATTAAAAATTAAAAATTTAAAATTAACAAGTAAGAAAATTATAGTCGGTCTAGACCGACTATACGATACCCTATACCATGCGTTTAAAACCCTATCTCTTAGGCCCAACTAACTGGACATTGAAAATAAGCAAAAACCAAATTTGAGTGGGATTTTTATTAATTTTTTTGGCTGCAGATATGAAAAAGTTCATTAATGGAGTCAAAGGGATCATTTTTGGACTACTCATTAGTGGATATAATGAACGCATACAAACCCAATTTGAGTAAGATCTATATGACAATTTGGATCTTATGGCAATTTATGTCGATTTCATATGGGTAATTTGTATGGGGGCTAGGTCTGAACATGAACCGATTCTCACCAATTTCAATAGTGTTCATCCCATGGCCGATAAAAGCTTATATACCAAATTTCGTCAAAATATATTCATATTTGCGACCTGCAGTTTGATTACAAGCTTTACATGGACACACAGACGGACGGACGGACGGACGGACATTGTTAAATCAACTGAGCAAGTGGTTCTGATTCGATCGGTATAATTAAAGATGGGTCTAGGTCAAATATTTTTGGTTGTTACAAACAGCAGCACAAAGTCATTATACCCAAACCACATAGTGGTATAGGGTATAAAAATAAAAAACTAAAAATTCAAAATTAAAAATTAAAAATTAAAAATTAAAAATTAAAAATTAAAAATTAAAAATTAAAAATTAAAAATTAAAAATTAAAAATTAAAAATTAAAAATTAAAAATTAAAAATTAAAAATTAAAAATTAAAAATTAAAAATTAAAAATTAAAAATTAAAAATTAAAAATTAATAATTAAAAATTAAAAATTAAAAATTAAAAATTAAAAATTAAAAATTAAAAATTAAAAATTAAAAATTAAAAATTAAAAATTAAAAATTAAAAATTAAAAATTAAAAATTAAAAATTAAAAATTAAAAATTAAAAATTAAAAATTAAAAATTAAGAATTAAAAATTAAAAATTAAAAATTAAAAATTAAAAATTAAAAATTAAAAATTAAAAATTAAAAATTAAAAATTAAAAATTAAAAATTAAAAATTAAAAATTAAAAATTAAAAATTAAAAATTAAAAATTAAAAATTAAAAATTAAAAATTAAAAATTAAAAATTAAAAATTAAAAATTAAAAATTAAAAATTAAAAATTAAAAATTAAAAATTAAAAATTAAAAATTAAAAATTAAAAATTAAAAATTAAAAATTAAAAATTAAAAATTAAAAATTAAAAATTAAAAATTAAAAATTAAAAATTAAAAATTAAAAATTAAAAATTAAAAATTAAAAATTAAAAATTAAAAATTAAAAATTAAAAATTAAAAATTAAAAATTAAAAATTAAAAATTAAAAATTAAAAATTAAAAATTAAAAATTAAAAATTAAAAATTAAAAATTAAAAATTAAAAATTAAAAATTAAAAATTAAAAATTAAAAATTAAAAATTAAAAATTAAAAATTAAAAATTAAAAATTAAAAATTAAAAATTAAAAATTAAAAATTAAAAATTAAAAATTAAAAATTAAAAATTAAAAATTAAAAATTAAAAATTAAAAATTAAAAATTAAAAATTAAAAATTAAAAATTAAAAATTAAAAATTAAAAATTAAAAATTAAAAATTAAAAATTAAAAATTAAAAATTAAAAATTAAAAATTAAAAATTAAAAATTAAAAATTAAAAATTAAAAATTAAAAATTAAAAATTAAAAATTAAAAATTAAAAATTAAAAATTAAAAATTAAAAATTAAAAATTAAAAATTAAAAATTAAAAATTAAAAATTAAAAATTTAAAGTAAAAATTAAAAATTAAAAATTAAAAATTAAAAATTAAAAATTAAAAATTAAAAATTAAAAATTAAAAATTAAAAATTAAAAATTAAAAATTCAAAATTCAAAATTCAAAATTAAAAATTAAAAATTAAAAATTAAAAACTAAAAATTAAAAATTAAAAATTAAAAATTAAAAATTAAAAATTAAAAATTAAAAATTAAAAATTAAGAATTAAAAATAAAAAATAAAAAATTAAAAATTAAAAATTAAAAATTAAAAATTAAAAATTAAAAATTAGAAATTAAAAATTAAAAATAAAAATTTAAAAATAAAAATTAAAAATTAAAAATGAAAATTAAAAATTAAAAATTAAAAATTAAAAATTAAAAATTAAAAATTAAAAATTAAAAATTAAAAATTAAAAATTAAAAATTAAAAATTAAAAATTAAAAATTAAAAATTAAAAATTAAAAACTAAAAATTATAAATTAAAAATTAAAAATTAAAAATTAAAAATTAAAAATTAAAAATTAAAAATTAAAAATTAAAAATTAAAAATTAAAAATTAAAAATTAAAAACTAAAAATTAAAAATTAAAAATTAAAAATTAAAAATTAAAAATTAAAAATTTAAATTAAAAATTAAAAATTAAAAATTAAAAATTAAAAATTAAACATTAAAAATTAAAAATTAAAAATTAAAAATTAAAAATTAAAAATTAAAAATTAAAAATTAAAAATTAAAAATTAAAAATTAAAAATTAAAAATTAAAAATTAAAAATTAAAAATTAAAAATTAAAAATTAAAAATTAAAAATTAAAAATTAAAAATTAAAAATTAAAAATTAAAAATTAAAAATTAAAAATTAAAAATTGAAAATTAAAAATTAAAAATTAAAAATTAAAAATTAAAAATTAAAAATTAAAAATTAAAAATTAAAAATTAAAAATTAAAAATTAAAAATAAAAATTAAAAATTAAAAATTAAAAATTAAAAATTAAAAATTAAAAATTAAAAATTAAAAATTAAAAATTAAAAATTAAAAATTAAAAATTAAATATTAAAAATTAAAAATTAAAAATTAAAAATTAAAAATTAAAAATTAAAAATTAAAAATTAAAAATTAAAAATTAAAAATTAAAAATTAAAAATTAAAAATTAAAAATTAAAAATTAAAAATTAAAAATTAAAAATTAAAAATTAAAAATTAAAAATTAAAAATTAAAAATTAAAAATTAAAAATTAAAAATTAAAAATTAAAAATTAAAAATTAAAAATTAAAAATTAAAAATTAAAAATTAAAAATTAAAAATTAAAAATTAAAAATTAAAAATTAAAAATTAAAAATTAAAAATTAAAAATTAAAAATTAAAAATTAAAAATTAAAAATTAAAAATTAAAAATTAAAAATTAAAAATTAAAAATTAAAAATTAAAAATTAAAAATTAAAAATTAAAAATTAAAAATTAAAAATTAAAAATTAAAAATTAAAAATTAAAAATTAAAAATTAAAAATTAAAAATTAAAAATTAAAAATTAAAAATTAAAAATTAAAAATTAAAAATAAAAATTAAAAATTAAAAATTAAAAATTAAAAATTAAAAATTAAAAATTAAAAATTAAAAATTAAAAATTAAAAATTAAAAATTAAAAATTAAAAAATTAAAAATTAAAAATTAAAAATTAAAAATTAGAAATTAAAAATTAAGAATTAAAAATTAAAAATTAAAAATTAAAAATTAAAAATAAAAAATTAAAAATTAAAAATTAAAAATTAAAAATTAAAAATTAAAAATTAAAAATTAAAAATTAAAAATTAAAAATTAAAAATTGAAAATTAAAAATTAAAAATTAAAAATTAAAAATTAAAAATTAAAAATTAGAAATTAAAAATTAAAAATTAAAAATTAAAAATTAAAAATGAAAATTAAAAATTAAAAATTAAAAATTAAAAATTAAGAATTAAAAATTAAAAATTAAAAATTAAAAATTAAAAATTAAAAATTAAAAATTAAAAATTAAAAATTAAAAATTAAAAATTAAAAATTAAAAATTAAAAATTAAAAATTAAAAATTAAAAATTAAAAACTAAAAATTAAAAATTAAAAATTAAAAATTAAATATTAAAAATTAAAAATTAAAAATTAAAAATTAAAAATTAAAAATTAAAAATTAAAAATTAAAAATTAAAAATTAAAAATTAAAAATTAAAAATTAAAAATTAAAAATTAAAAATTAAAAATTAAAAATTAAAAATTAAAAATTAAAAATTAAAAATTAAAAATTAAAAATTAAAAATTAAAAATTAAAAATTAAAAATTAAAAATTAAAAATTAAAAATTAAAAATTAAAAATTAAAAATTAAAAATTAAAAATTAAAAATTAAAAATTAAAAATTAAAAATTAAAAATTAAAAATTAAAAATTAAAAATTAAAAATTAAAAATTAAAAATTAAAAATTAAAAATTAAAAATTAAAAATTAAAAATTAAAAATTAAAAATTAAAAATTAAAAATTAAAAATTAAAAATTAAAAATTAAAAATTAAAAATTAAAAATTAAAAATTAAAAATTAAAAATTAAAAATTAAAAATTAAAAATTAAAAATTAAAAATTAAAAATTAAAAATTAAAAATTAAAAATTAAAAATTAAAAATTAAAAATTAAAAATTAAAAATTAAAAATTAAAAATTAAAAATTAAAAATTAAAAATTAAAAATTAAAAATTAAAAATTAAAAATTAAAAATTAAAAATTAAAAATTAAAAATTAAAAATTAAAAATTAAAAATTAAAAATTAAAAATTAAAAATTAAAAATTAAAAATTAAAAATTAAAAATTAAAAATTAAAAATTAAAAATTAAAAATTAAAAATTAAAAATTAAAAATTAAAAATTAAAAATTAAAAATTAAAAATTAAAAATTAAAAATTAAAAATTAAAAATTAAAAATTAAAAATTAAAAATTAAAAATTAAAAATTAAAAATTAAAAATTAAAAATTAAAAATTAAAAATTAAAAATTAAAAATTAAAAATTAAAAATTAAAAATTAAAAATTAAAAATTAAAAATTAAAAATTAAAAATTTAAAATTAAAAATTAAAAATTAAAAATTAAAAATTAAAAATTAAAAATTAAAAATTAAAAATTAAAAATTAAAAATTAAAAATTAAAAATTAAAAATTAAAAATTAAAAATTAAAAATTAAAAATTAAAAATTAAAAATTAAAAATTAAAAATTAAAAATTAAAAATTAAAAATTAAAAATTAAAAATTAAAAATTAAAAATTAAAAATTAAAAATTAAAATTAAAAATTAAAAATTAAAAATTAAAAATTAAAAATTAAAAATTAAAAATTAAAAATTAAAAATTAAAAATTAAAAATTAAAAATTAAAAATTAAAAATTAAAAATTAAAAATTAAAAATTAAAAATTAAAAATTAAAAATTAAAAATTAAAAATTAAAAATTAAAAATTAAAAATTAAAAATTAAAAATTAAAAATTAAAAATTAAAAATTAAAAATTAAAAATTAAAAATTAAAAATTAAAAATTAAAAATTAAAAATTAAAAATTAAAAATTAAAAATTAAAAATTAAAAATTAAAAATTAAAAATTAAAAATTAAAAATTAAAAATTAAAAATTAAAAATTAAAAATTAAAAATTAAAAATTAAAAATTAAAAATTAAAAATTAAAAATTAAAAATTAAAAATTAAAAATTAAAAATTAAAAATTAAAAATTAAAAATTAAAAATTAAAAATTAAAAATTAAAAATTAAAAATTAAAAATTAAAAATTAAAAATTAAAAATTAAAAATTAAAAATTAAAAATTAAAAATTAAAAATTAAAAATTAAAAATTAAAAATTAAAAATTAAAAATTAAAAATTAAAAATTAAAAATTAAAAATTAAAAATTAAAAATTAAAAATTAAAAATTAAAAATTAAAAATTAAAAATTAAAAATTAAAAATTAAAAATTAAAAATTAAAAATTAAAAATTAAAAATTAAAAATTAAAAATTAAAAATTAAAAATTAAAAATTAAAAATTAAAAATTAAAAATTAAAAATTAAAAATTAAAAATTAAAAATTAAAAATTAAAAATTAAAAATTAAAAATTAAAAATTAAAAATTAAAAATTAAAAATTAAAAATTAAAAATTAAAAATTAAAAATTAAAAATTAAAAATTAAAAATTAAAAATTAAAAATTAAAAATTAAAAATTAAAAATTAAAAATTAAAAATTAAAAATTAAAAATTAAAAATTAAAAATTAAAAATTAAAAATTAAAAATTAAAAATTAAAAATTAAAAATTAAAAATTAAAAATTAAAAATTAAAAATTAAAAATTAAAAATTAAAAATTAAAAATTAAAAATTAAAAATTAAAAATTAAAAATTAAAAATTAAAAATTAAAAATTAAAAATTAAAAATTAAAAATTAAAAATTAAAAATTAAAAATTAAAAATTAAAAATTAAAAATTAAAAATTAAAAATTGAAAATTGAAAATTAAAAATTAAAAATTAAAAATTAAAAATTAAAAATTAAAGATTAAAAATTAAAAATTAAAAATTAAAAATTAAAAATTAAAAATTAAAAATTAAAAATTAAAAATTAAAAATTAAAAATTAAAAATTAAAAATTAAAAATTAAAAATTAAAAATTAAAAATTAAAAATTAAAAATTAAAAATTAAAAATTAAAAATTAAAAATTAAAATTAAAAATTAAAAATTAAAAATTAAAAATTAAAAATTAAAAATTAAAAATTAAAAATTAAAAATTAAAAATTAAAAATTAAAAATTAAAAATTAAAAATTAAAAATTAAAAATTAAAAATTAAAAATTAAAAATTAAAAATTAAAAATTAAAAATTAAAAATTAAAAATTAAAAATTAAAAATTAAAAATTAAAAATTAAAAATTAAAAATTAAAAATTAAAAATTAAAAATTAAAAATTAAAAATTAAAAATTAAAAATTAAAAATTAAAAATTAAAAATTAAAAATTAAAAATTAAAAATTAAAAATTAAAAATTAAAAATTAAAAATTAAAAATTAAAAATTAAAAATTAAAAATTAAAAATTAAAAATTAAAAATTAAAAATTAAAAATTAAAAATTAAAAATTAAAAATTAAAAATTAAAAATTAAAAATTAAAAATTAAAAATTAAAAATTAAAAATTAAAAATTAAAAATTAAAAATTAAAAATTAAAAATTAAAAATTAAAAATTAAAAATTAAAAAT
The DNA here is from genome assembly GCA_963682025.1 of Cordilura impudica. Taxonomy (NCBI): domain Eukaryota; kingdom Metazoa; phylum Arthropoda; class Insecta; order Diptera; family Scathophagidae; genus Cordilura; species Cordilura impudica. The sequence continues at coordinate 2,514 of CAVMKG010000289.1, read as the reverse complement.
TAAAAATTAAAAATTAAAAATTAAAAATTAAAAATTAAAAATTAAAAATTAAAAATTAAAAATTAAAAATTAAAATTAAAAATTAAAAATTAAAAATTAAAAATTAAAAATTAAAAATTAAAAATTAAAAATTAAAAATTAAAAATTAAAAATTAAAAATTAAAAATTAAAAATTAAAAATTAAAAATTAAAAATTAAAAATTAAAAATTAAAAATTAAAAATTAAAAATTAAAAATTAAAAATTAAAAATTAAAAATTAAAAATTAAAAATTAAAAATTAAAAATTAAAAATTAAATAAAATTAAAAATTAAAAATTAAAAATTAAAAATTAAAAATTAAAAATTAAAAATTAAAAATTAAAAATTAAAAATTAAAAATTAAAGATTAAAAATTAAAAATTAAAAATTAAAAATTAAAAATTAAAAATTAAAAATTAAAAATTAAAAATTAAAAATTAAAAATTAAAAATTAAAAATTAAAAATTAAAAATTAAAAATTAAAAATTAAAAATTAAAAATTAAAAATTAAAAATTAAAAATTAAAAATTAAAAATTAAAAATTAAAAATTAAAAATTAAAAATTAAAAATTAAAAATTAAAAATTAAAAATTAAAAATTAAAAATTAAAAATTAAAAATTAAAAATTAAAAATTAAAAATTAAAAATTAAAAATTAAAAATTAAAAATTAAAAATTAAAAATTAAAAATTAAAAATTAAAAATTAAAAATTAAAAATTAAAAATTAAAAATTAAAAATTAAAAATTAAAAATTAAAAATTAAAAATTAAAAATTAAAAATTAAAAATTAAAAATTAAAAATTAAAAATTAAAAATTAAAAATTAAAAATTAAAAATTAAAAATTAAAAATTAAAAATTAAAAATTAAAAATTAAAAATTAAAAATTAAAAATTAAAAATTAAAAATTAAAAATTAAAAATTAAAAATTAAAAATTAAAAATTAAAAATAAAAAATTTAAAATTAAAAATTTAAAATTAAAAATTAAAAATTAAAAATTAAAAATTAAAAATTAAAAATTAAAAATTAAAAATTAAAAATTAAAAATTAAAAATTAAAAATTAAAAATTAAAAATTAAAAATTAAAAATTAAAAATTAAAAATTAAAAATTAAAAATTAAAAATTAAAAATTAAAAATTAAAAATTAAAAATTAAAAATTAAAAATTAAAAATTAAAAATTAAAAATTAAAAAAAATTAAAAATTAAAAATTAAAAATTAAAAATTAAAAATTAAAAATTAAAAATTAAAAATTAAAAATTAAAAATTAAAAATTAAAAATTAAAAATTAAAATTAAAAATTAAAAATTAAAAATTAAAAATTAAAAATTAAAAATTAAAAATTAAAAATTAAAAATTAAAAATTAAAAATTAAAAATTAAAAATTAAAAATTAAAAATTAAAAATTAAAAATTAAATTAAAAATTAAAAATTAAAAATTAAAAATTAAAAATTAAAAATTAAAAATTAAAAATTAAAAATTAAAAATTAAAAATTAAAAATTAAAAATTAAAAATTAAAAATTAAAAATTAAAAATTTAAAAATTAAAAATTGAAAATTAAAAATTAAAAATTAAAAATTAAAAATTAAAAATTAAAAATTAAAAATTAAAAATTAAAAATTAAAAATGAAAAATAAAACTTAAAAATTAAAAATTAAAAATTAAAAATTAAAAATTAAAAATAAAAAATTAAAAATTAAAAATTAAAAATTAAAAATTAAAAATTAAAAATTAAAAATTAAAAATTAAAAATTAAAAATTAAAAATTAAAAATTAAAAATTAAAAATTAAAAATTAAAAATTAAAAATTAAAAATTAAAAATTAAAAATTAAAAATTAAAAATTAAAAATTAAAAATTAAAAATTAAAAATTAAAAATTAAAAATTAAAAATTAAAAATTAAAAATTAAAAATTAAAAATTAAAAATTAAAAATTAAAAATTAAAAATTAAAAATTAAAAATTAAAAATTAAAAATTAAAAAATAAAAATTAAAAATTAAAAATTAAAAATTAAAAATTAAAAATTAAAAATTAAAAATTAAAAATTAAAAATTAAAAATTAAAAATTAAAAATTAAAAATTAAAAATTAAAAATTAAAATTAAAAATTAAAAATTAAAAATTAAAAATTAAAAATTAAAAATTAAAAATTAAAAATTAAAAATTAAAAATTAAAAATTAAAAATTAAAAATTAAAAATTAAAAATTAAAAATTAAAAATTAAAAATTAAAAATTAAAAATTAAAAATTAAAAATTAAAAATTAAAAATTAAAAATTAAAAATTAAAAATTAAAAATTAAAAATTAAAAATTAAAAATTAAAAATTAAAAATTAAAAAATAAAAAGTAAAAATTAAAAATTAAAAATTAAAAATTAAAAATTAAAAATTAAAAATTAAAAATTAAAAATTAAAAATTAAAAATTAAAAATTAAAAATTAAAAATTAAAAATTAAAAATTAAAAATTAAAAATTAAAAATTAAAAATTAGAAAT
>CAVMKG010000288.1:50000-57500 GCA_963682025.1 Cordilura impudica | reverse complement strand
ATTTATAATTTTTAATTTTTAATATAATTTTTAATTTATAATTTTTAATTTTTAATTTCTAATTTTTAATTTTTAATTTTTATTTTTAATTTTTAATTTTTAATTTATAATTTTTTAATTTTTAATTTTTAATTTTTTATATTTAATTTTTAATTTTTAATTTTTAATTTTTAATTTTTAATTTTTAATTTTTAATTTTTAATTTTTAATTTTTAATTTTTAATTTTTAATTTTTAATTTTTAATTTTTAATTTTTAATTTTTAATTTTTAACTTTTAATTTATAATTTTTAATTTTTAATATAATTTTTAATTTATAATTTTTAATTTTTAATTTTTAATTTTTAATTTTTAATTTTTAATTTTTAATTTTTAATTTTTAATTTTTAATTTTTAATTTTTAATTTTTAATTTTTTTTTTTTTTTAATTTTTAATTTTTAATTTTTAATTTTTAATTTTTAATTTTTAATTTTTAATTTTTACATTTTAATTTTTAATTTTTAATTTTTAATTTTTAATTTTTAATTTTTAATTTTTAATTTTTAATTTTTAATTTTTAATTTTTAAAATTTAATTTTTAATTTATAATTTTTAATTTTTAATTTTTAATTTTTAGTTTTTAATTTTAATTTTTAATTTCTAATTTTTAATTTTTAATTTTTAATTTTTAATTTTTAATTTTTAATTTTTAATTTTTAATTTTTAATTTTTAATTTTTAATATTTAATTTTTAATTTTTAATTTTTATTTTTAATTTTAGTTTTTAATTTTAGTTTTTAATTTTTAATTTTAATTTTAAATTTTTAATTTTTAATTTTTAATTTTTAATTTTTAATTTTTAATTTTTAATTTTTAATTTTTAATTTTTAATTTTTAATTTTTAATTTTCAATATTTAATTTTTTATTTTCAATTGTTAATTTTTGATTTTTAATTTTTAATTTTTAATTTTTAACTTTTAATTTTTAATTTTTAATATTTAATTTTTAATTTTTAATTTTTTATTTTTAATTTTTAATTTTTAATTTTTAATTTTTTATTTTCAATTTTTAATTTTTAATATTTAATTTTTAATTTTTAATTTTTTAATTTTTTAATTTTTAATTTTTGATTTTTAATTTTTAATTTTTAATTTTTAATTTTTAATTTTTAATTTTTAATTTTTAATTTTTAATTTTTAATTTTTAATTTTTAATTTTTAATTTTTAATTTTTAATTTTTAATTTTTAATTTTTAATTTTTAATTTTTAATTTTTAATTTTTAATTTTTAATTTTTAATTTTAATTTAATTTTTAATTTTTAATTTTTAATTTTTAGTTCCTAATTTTTAATTTTTAATATTTAATTTTTAATTTTTAATTTTTAATTTTTAATTTTTAATTTTTAATTTTTAATTTTTAATTTTTAATTTTTAATTTTTAATTTTTAATTTTTAATTTTAATTTTTAATTTTAATTTTTAATTTTTAATTTTTAATTTTTAATTTTTAATTTTTAATTTTTAATTTTTAATTTTAATTTTTAATTTTTAATTTTTGATTTTTAATTTTAATTTTTAATTTTAATTTTTAATTTTTAATTTTTAATTTTAATTTTTAATTTTTAATTTTTAATTTTTAATTTTTAATTTTTAATTTTAATTTTTAATTTTTAATTTTTAATTTTTAATTTTTAATTTTTAATTTTAAATTTTTAATTTTAAATTTTTAATTTTTAATTTTTAATATTTAATTTTTAATTTTTAATTTTAATTTTTAATTTTTAATTTTAGTTTTTAATTTTTAATTTTTAATTTTAATTTTTAATTTTTAATTTTTAATTTTTAATTTTTAATTTTTAATTTTTAATTTTTAATTTTTTAATTTTTAATTTTTAATTTTTAATTTTTAATTTTTAATTTTTATTTTTAATTTTTAATTTTTAATTTTTAATTTTTAATTTTTAATTTTTAATTTTAATTTTTAATTTTTAATTTTTAATTTTTAATTTTTAATTTTAGTTTAATTTTTAATTTTTAATTTTTAGTTTTTAATTTTTATTTTTAAATTTTAATTTTTAATTTTTAATTTTTAATTTTTAATTTTTAATTTTTAATTTTTAATTTTTAATTTTTAATTTTTAATTTATAATTTTTAATTTTTAATTTTTTGTTTTTAATTTTTAATTTTTAATTTTTAATTTTTAATTTTTAATTTTTAGTTTTTAATTTTTAATTTTTAATTTTAATTTTTAATTTTTAATTTTTAATTTTTAATTTTTAATTTTAATTTTTAATTTTAATTTTTAATTTTAATTTTTAATTTTTAATTTTTAATTTTTAATTTTTAATTTTTAATTTTTAATTTTTAATTTTAATTCTTAATTTTTAATTTTTAATTTATAATTTTTAATTTTTAACTTTTAATTTTTAATTTTTAATTTTTAATTTTTAATTTCTAATTTTTAATTTTTAATTTTTTATATTTAATTTTAATTTTTATTTTATAATTTTTAATTTTTAATTTTTAATTTTTAATTTTTAATTTTTAATTTTTAATTTTTAATTTCTAATTTTTAATTTTTAATTTTTAATTTTTAATTTTTAATTTTTAATTTTTAATTTTTAATTTTTAATTTTTACTTTTTAATTTTTAATTTTTAATATTTAATATTTAATATTTAATTTTTAATTTTTAATTTTTAATATTTAATTTTTAATTTTTAATTTTTATTTTTAATTTTTAATTTATAATTTTTTAATTTTTAATTTTTAATTTTTAATTTTTTATTTTTTATATTTAATTTTTAATTTTTAATTTTTAATTTTTAATTTTTAATTTTTAATTTTTAATTTTTAATTTTTAATTTTTAATTTTTAATTTTTAATTTTTAATTTTTAATTTTTAATTTTTAATTTTTAATTTTTAATTTTTAATTTTTAATTTTTAATTTTTAATTTTTAACTTTTAATTTATAATATTTAATATTTAATTTTTAATTTTTAATTTTTAATTTTTAATTTTTAATTTTTAATTTTTAATTTTTAATTTTTAATATTTAATTTTTAATTTTTAATTTTTATTTTTAATTTTTAATTTTTAATTTTTTAATTTTTAATTTTTAATTTTTTATATTTAATTTTTAATTTTTGATTTTTAATTTTTAATTTTTACTTTTTAATTTTTATATTTTTTTTTTAATTTTTAATTTTTAATTTTTATTTTTTATTTTTTAATTTTTATTTTTTACTTTTTAATTTTTAATTTTTAATTTTTAATTTTTAATTTTTTAATTTTTAATTTTGAATTTTTAATTTTTAATTTATTTTTAATTTTTAATTTTTAATTTTAAATTTTTAATTTTTAATTTTTAATTTTTAATTTTTAATTTTTAATTTTTAATTTTTAATTTTTAATTTTTAATTTTTAATTTTTAATTTTTAATTTTTAATTTTTAATTTTTAATTTTTAAATTTTAATTTTTAAATTTTAATTTTTAATTTTTAATTTTTAATTTTTAATTTTTAATTTTTAAAATTTAATTTTTAATTTATAATTTTTAATTTTTAGTTTTTAATTTTTAATTTCTAATTTTTAATTTTTAATTTTATTTTTAATTTTTAATTTTTAATTTTTAATTTTTAATTTTTAATTTTTAATATTTAATTTTTAATTTTTAATTTTTAATTTTTATTTTTAATTTTAGTTTTTAATTTTAGTTTTTAATTTTTAATTTTAATTTTAAATTTTTAATTTTTAATTTTTAATTTTTAATTTTTAATTTTTAATTTTTAATTTTTAATTTTTAATTTTTAATTTTTAATTTTTAATTTTTAATTTTTAATTTTTAATTTTTAATTTTTAATTTTTAATTTTTAATTTTTAATTTTTAATTTTTAATTTTCAATATTTAATTTTTTTTTTCCATTGTTAATTTTTGATTTTTAATTTTTAATTTTTAATTTTTAATTTTTAATATTTAATTTTTAATTTTTAATTTTTTATTTTTAATTTTTAATTTTTAATTTTTTATTTTCAATTTTTAATTTTTAATATTTAATTTATAATTTTTAATTTTTAATTTTTTAATTTTTTAATTTTTTAATTTTTAATTTTTGATTTTTAATTTTTAATTTTTAATTTTTAATTTATTTTTAATTTTTAGTTTTTAATTTTTAATTTTTAATTTTTAATTTTTAATTTTTAATTTTTAATTTTTAATTTTTAATTTTTAATTTTTAATTTTTAATTTTTAATTTTTAATTTTTAATTTTTAATTTTTAATTTTTAATTTTTAATTTTTAATTTTTAATTTTTAATTTTTAATTTTTAATTTTTAATTTTTAATTTTTAATTTTTAATTTTTAATTTTTAATTTTTAATTTTTAATTTTTAATTTTTAATTTTTAATTTTTAATTTTTAATTTTTAATTTTTAGTTCCAAATTTTTAATATTTAATATTTAATTTTTAATTTTTAATTTTTAATTTTTAATTTTTAATTTTTAATTTTTAATTTTTAATTTTTAATTTTTAATTTTTAATTTTTAATTTTTAATTTTTAATTTTTAATTTTTAATTTTTAATTTTTAATTTTTAATTTTTAATTTTTAATTTTTAATTTTTAATTTTTAATTTTTAATTTTTAATTTTTAATTTTTAATTTTTAATTTTTAATTTTTAATTTTTAATTTTTAATTTTTAATTTTTAATTTTTAATTTTTAATTTTTAATTTTTAATTTTTAATTTTTAATTTTTAATTTTTAATTTTTAATTTTTAATTTTTAATTTTTAATTTTTAATTTTTAATTTTTAATTTTTAATTTTTAATTTTTAATTTTTAATTTTTAATTTTTAATTTTTAATTTTTAATTTTTAATTTTTAATTTTTAATTTTAAATTTTTAATTTTAAATTTTTAATTTTTAATTTTTAATATTTAATTTTTAATTTTTAATTTTAATTTTTAATTTTTAATTTTAGTTTTTAATTTTTAATTTTTAATTTTTAATTTTTAATTTTTAATTTTTAATTTTTAATTTTTAATTTTTAATTTTTAATTTTTAGTTTTTAATTTTTAATTTTGAATTTTGAATTTTGAATTTTGAATTTTGAATTTTGAATTTTGAATTTTTAATTTTTAATATTTAATTTTTAATTTTTAATTTTTAATTTTTAATTTTTAATTTTTAATTTTTAATTTTTATTTTTAATTTTTAATATTTAATTTTTAATTTTTAATTTTTAATTTTTAATTTTTAATTTTTAATTTTTAATTTTTAATTTTTAATTTTTAATTTTTAATTTTTAATTTTTAATTTTTAATTTTCAATTGTTAATTTTTAATTTCTAATTTTTAATTTTTAATTTTCAATTTTTAATTTTAAATTTTAAATTTTAAATTTTTAATGTTTAATTTTTAATTTTTAATTTTTAATTTTTAATTTTTAATTTTTAATTTTTTAATTTTTAATTTTTAATTTTTAATTTTTAATTTTTAATTTTTAATTTTTAATTTTTAATTTTTAATTTTTACTTTTTACTTTTTAATTTTTAATTTTTAATATTTAATTTTTAATTTTTAATTTTTAATTTTTAATTTTTAATTTCTAATTTTTAATTCTTAATTTTTAATTTTTAATTTTTAATTTTTAATATCTAATTATTAATTTTTAATTTTTAATTTTTAATTTTTAATTTTTATTTTTTATTTTTTAATTTTTAATTTTTAATTATTAATTTTTAATTTTTAATTTTTAATTTTTAATTTTTAATTTTTAATTTTTAATTTTTAGTTTTTAATTTTTAATTTTTAATTTTTAATTTTTATTTTTTAATTTTTAATTTTTAATTTTTAATTTTTAATTTTTAATTTTTAATTTTTAATTTTTAATTTTTAATTTTTAATTTTTAATTTTTAATTTTTAATTTTTAATTTTTAATTTTTAATTTTTTAATTTTTAATTTTTAATTTTTAATTTTTAATTTTTAATTTTTAATATTTAATTTTTAATTTTTAATTTTTAATTTTTAATTTTTAATTTTTAATTTTTAATTTTTAATTTTTAATTTTAAATTTTTAATTTTTTATTTTTAATTTTTAATTTTTAATTTTTAATTTTTTATTTTTAATTTTTAATATTTAATTTTTAATTTTTAATTTTTTAATTTTTAATTTTTAGTTTTTAATTTTTAAATTTTAATTTTTAATTTTTAATTTTTAATTTTTATTTTTAATTTTTAATTTTTAGTTCTTAATTTTTAATTTTTAATATTTAAGTTTTAATTTTTTATTTATAATTTTTAATTTTTAATTTTTAAATTTTAATTTTTAATTTTTAATTTTTAATTTTTAAATTTTAATTTTTAATTTTTAATTTTTAATATTTAATTTTTAATTTTTAATTTTTAATTTTTTAATTTTTAATTTTTAATTTTTAATTTTTAATTTTTAATTTTTAATTTTTAATTTTTAATTTTTAATTTTTAATTTTTAATTTTTAGTTTTTAATTTTTAATTTTTATTTTTTAATTTTTAATTTTTAATTTTTAATTTTTAATTTTTAATTTTTAATTTTTAATTTTTAATTTTTAATTTTTAATTTTTAATTTTTAATTTTTAATTTTTAATTTTTAATTTTTAATTTTTAATTTTTAATTTTTAATTTTTAATTTTTAATTTTTAATTTTTAATTTTTAATTTTTAATTTTTAATTTTTAATTTTTAATTTTTAATTTTTATTTTTTAATTTTTAATTTTTAATTCTTAATTTTTAATTTTTAATTTTTAATATCTAATTTTTAATTTTTAATTTTTAATTTTTAATTTTTAATTTTTAATTTTTAATTTTTAATTTTTAATTTTTAATTTCTAATTTTTAATTTTTAATTTTTAATTTTTAATTTTTAATTTTTAATTTTTAATTTTTAATTTTTAATTTTTAATTTTTTATTTTTAATTTTTAATTTTTAATTATTAATTTTTTAATTTTTAATTCTTAAATTTTAATTTTTAATATTTAATATTTAATTTTTAATTTTTAATTTTTAATTTTTAGTTTTTAATTTTTAATTTTTAATTTTTAATTTTTAATTTTTAATTTTTAATTTTTAATTTTTAATTTTTAATTTTTAGTTCTTAATTTTTAGTTTTTAATATTTAATTTTTAATTTTTAATTTTTAATTTTTAATTTTTAATTTTTAATTTTTAATTTTTAATTTTTAATTTTTAATTTTTAATTTTTAATTTTTAATTTTTAATTTTTAATTTTTAATTTTTAATTTTTAATTTTTAATTTTTAATTTTTAATTTTTAATTTTTAATTTTAAATTTTTAATTTTTAATTTTTAATATTTAATTTTTAATTTTAATTTTTTTTAATTTTAGTTTTTAATTTTTAATTTTTTATTTTTAATTTTTAATTATTAATTTTTAATTTTTAATTTTTAGTTTTAATTTTTAATTTTGAATTTTGAATTTTGAATTTTGAATTTTGAATTTTGAATTTTGAATATTTAATTTT
>CAVMKG010000288.1:27500-40000 GCA_963682025.1 Cordilura impudica | reverse complement strand
TTTTAATTTTTAATTTTTAATTTTTAATTTTTAATTTTTAATTTTTAATTTTTAATTTTTAATTTTTAATTTTTAATTCTTAATTTTTAATTTTTAATTTTTCATTTTTAATTTTTAATTTTTAATTCTTAATTTTTAATTTTTAATTTTTAATTTTTAGTTTTTAATTTTTAATTTTTTATTATTAATTTTAAATTTTAAATTTTTAATTTTTAATTTTTAATTTTTAATTTTCAATTTTTAATTTTTAATTTTTAATTTTTAATTTTTAATTTTTAATTTTTAATTTTTAATTTTTAATTTTTAATTTTTAATATTCAATTTTTAATTTTTAATTTTTAATTTTTAATTTTTAATTTTTAATTTTTAATTTTTTATTTTTAATTTTTAATTTTTAATTTTTAATTTTTTAATTTTTGATTTTTAATTTTTAATTTTTAATTTATTTTTAATTTTTAATTTTTAATTTTTATTTTTTTTTTAATTTTTAATTCTTAATTTTTAATTTTTAATTTTTAATTTTTAATTTTTATTTTTTAATTTTTAATTTTTAATTTTTAATTTTTAATTTTTAATTTTTAATTTTTAATTTTTAATTTTTAATTTTTAATTTTTAATTTTTAATTTTTAATTTTTAATTTTTAATTTTTAATTTTTAATTTTTAATTTTTAATTTTTAATTTTTAATTTTTAATTTTTAATTTTTAATTTTTAATTTTTAATTTTTAATTTTTAATTTTTAATTTTTAATTTTTAATTTTTAATTTTTAATTTTTAATTTTTAATTTTTAATTTTTAATTTTTAATTTTTAATTTTTAATTTTTAATTTTTAATTTTTAACTTTTAATTTTTAATTTTTAATTTTTAATTTTGATTTTTAATTTTTAATTTTTAATTTTTAATTTTTAATTTTTAATTTTTAATTTTTAATTTTTAATTTTAAATTTTTAATTTTTAATTTTGAATTTTGAATTTTGAATTTTGAATTTTTAATTTTTAATTTTAAATTTTTAATTTTTAGTTTTTAATTTTTAATTTTTAATTTTTAATTTTTGATTTTTAATTTTTAATTTATAATTTAAAATTTTTAATTTTTAATTTTTAATTTTTAATATTTAATTTTTAAATTTTTAATTTTTAATTTTAGTTTTTAATTTTTAATTTTTAATTTTTAATTTTTAATTTTTAATTTTTAATTTTTAATTTTTAATTTTTAATTTTTAATTTTTAAATTTTAATTTTTAATTTTTAATTTTTAATTTTTAATTTTTAATTTTTAATTTTTAATTTTTAATTTTTAATTTTTAATTTTTAATTTTTAATTTTTAATTTTTAATTTTTAATTTTTAATTTTTAATTTTTAATTTTTAATTTTTAATTTTTAATTTTTAATTTTTAATTTTTAATTTTTAATTTTTAATTTTTAATTTTTAATTTTTAATTTTTAATTTTTAATTTTTAATTTTTAATTTTTAATTTTTAAATTTTAATATTTAATTTTTAATTTTTAATTCTTAATTTTTAATTTTTAATATTTAATTTTTAATTTTTAATATTTAATATTTAATTTTTAATTTTTAATTTTTAATTTTTAATTTTTAATTTTTAATTTTTAATTTTTAATTTTTAATTTTTAATTTTTAATTTTTAATTTTTAATTTTTAATTTTTAATTTCTAATTTTTAATTTTTAATTTTTAATTTTTAATTTTTAATTTTTAATTTTTAAATTTTAATTTTTTATTTTTAATTTTTAATTTTTAATTTTTAATTTTTAATTTTTAATTTTTAATTTTTAATTTTTAATTTTCAATATTTAATTTTTTATTTTCAATTGTTAATTTTTAATTTCTAATTTTTAATTTTTAATATTTAATTTTTAATTTTTAATTTTAATTTTTAATTTTTAATTTTTAATTTTTAATTTTTAATTTTTAATTTTTAATTTTTAATTTTTAATTTTTAATTTTTGATTTTTAATTTTTATTTTTTAATTTATTTTTTATTTTTAATTTTTAATTTTTAATATTTAATTTCTATTTTTAATTTTTAATTTTTAATTTTTAATTTTTAATTTTTAATTTTTAATTTTTAATTTTTAATTTTTAATTTTTAATTTTTAATTTTTAATTTTTAATTTTTAATTTTTAATTTTTAATTTCTAATTTTTAATTTTTAATTTTTAATTTTTAATTTTTAGTTTTTAATTTTTAATTTTTTAATTTTTAATTTTTAATTTTTGAATTTTTAATTTTTAATTTTTAATTTTTAATTTTTAATTTTTAATTTTTAATTTTTAATTTTTAATTTTTAATTTTTAATTTTTAGTTTTTAATTTTTAATTTTTAATTTTTAATTTTTAATTTTTAATTTTTAATTTTTAATTTTTAATCTTTAATTTTTAATTTTTAATTTTTAATTTTTAATTTTTAATTTTTAATTTTTAATTTTTAATTTTTAATTTTTAATTTTAAATTTTTAATTTTTAATTTCTAATTTTTAATTTTTAATTTTTAGTTTTTAATTTTTAATTTTTAATTTTTAATTTTTAATTTTTAATTTTTAATTTTTAATTTTTAATTTTTAATTTTTAATTTTTAATTTTTGATTTTTAATTTTTAATTTTTAATTTATAATTTAAAATTTAAAATTTAAAATTTTTAATTTTTAATTTTTAATATTTAATTTTTAATTTTTAAATTTGTAATTTTTAATTTTAGTTTTTAATTTTTAATTTTTAATTTTCAATTTTTAATTTTTAATTTTTAATTTTTAATTTTTAATTTTTAATTTTTAATTTTTAATTTTTAATTTTTAATTTTTAATTTTTAGTTTTTAATTTTTAATTTTTAATTTTTAATTTTTAATTTTTAATTTTTAATTTTTAATTTTTAATTTTTAATTTTTAGTTTTTAATTTTTAATTTTTAGTTTTTAATTTTTAATTTTTAATTTTTAATTTTTGATTTTTAATTTTTAATTTATAATTTAAAATTTTTAATTTTTAATTTTTAATATTTAATTTTTAAATTTTTAATTTTTAATTTTAGTTTTTAATTTTTAATTTTTAATTTTTAATTTTTAATTTTTAATTTTTAATTTTTAATTTTTAATTTTTAATTTTTAATTTTTAATTTTTAATTTTTAATTTTTAATTTTTAATTTTTAATTTTTAATTTTTAATTTTTAATTTTTAATTTTTAATTTTTAATTTTTAATTTTTAATTTTTAATTTTTAGTTTTTAAATTTTAATTTTTAATTTTTAATTTTTAATTTTAAATTTTTAATTTTTAATTTTAATTTTTAATTTTTAATTTTTAATTTTTAATTTTTAATTTTTAATTTTTAATTTTTAATTTTTAATTTTTAATTTTTAATTTTTAATTTTTAATTTTTAATTTTTAATTTTTAATTTTTAATTTTTAATTTTTAGTTTTTAATTTTTAATTTTTAATTTTTAATTTTTAATTTTTAATTTTTAATTTTTAATTTTAAATTTTTAATTTTTCATTTTTAATTTTTAATTTTTAATTTTTAATTTTTAATTTTTAAATTTTAATTTTCAATTTTCAATTTTTAATTTTTAATTTTTAATTTTTAATTTTTAATTTTTAATTTTAAATTTTTAATTTTTAATTTTTAATTTAAAATTTTTAATTTTTAATTTTTAATTTTTAATTTTTAATTTTTAATTTTTAATTTTTAATTTTTAATTTTTAATTTTTAATTTTTAATTTTTAATTTTTAATATTTAATATTTAATTTTTAATTTTTAATTTTTGAAATTTAATTTTTATTTTTTAATTTATTTTTAATTTTTAATTTTTAATTTTTAATTTTTAATTTTTAATTTTTAATTTTTAATTTTTTAATTTTTAATTTTTAATTTTTAATTATTAATTTTTAATTTTTAAGTTTTAATTTTTAATTTTTAATTTTTAAGTTTTAATTTTTAATTTCTAATTTTTAATTTTTAATTTTTAAATTTTTAATTTTTAATATTTAATTTTTAATTTTTAATTTTTAATTTTTAATTTTTAATTTTTAATTCTTAGTTTTTAATTTTTAATTTTTAATTTTTAATATTTAAATTTTAATTTTTAATTTTTAATTTAATTTTTAATTTTTAATTTTTAATTTTTAATTTTTAATTTTTATTTTTAATTTTTAATTTTTAATTTTTAATTTTTAATTTTTAATTATTAATTTTTAATTTTTAAGTTTTAATTTTTAATTTTTAATTTTTAATTTTTAATTTTTAATTTTTAATTTTTAATTTTTAATTTTTAATTTTTAATTTTAATTTTAATTTTTAATTTCTAATTTTTAATTTTTAATTTTTAATTTTTAATTTTTAATTTCTAATTTTTAATTTTTAGTTTTTATTTTTTAATTTTTAATTTTTAATTTTTAATTTTCAATTTTTAATTTTTAATTTTTAATTTTTAATTTTTAATTTTTAATTTTTAATTTCTAATTTTTAATTTTTAATTTTTAATTTTTAAGTTTTAATTTTTAATTTTTAATTTTTAATTTTTAATTTTTAATTTTTAATTTTTAATTTTTAATTTTTAATTTTTAATTTTTAATTTTTAATTTTTAATTATTAATTTTTAATTTTTAAGTTTTAATTTTTAATTTTTAATTTTTAATTTTTAATTTTTAATTTTTAATTTTTAATTTTAATTTTAATTTTTAATTTCTAATTTTTAATTTTTAAATTTTAATTTTTAATTTTTAATTTTTAATTTCTAATTTTTAATTTTTAGTTTTTATTTTTTAATTTTTAATTTTTAATTTTCAATTTTTAATTTTTAATTTTTAATTTTTAATTTTTAATTTCTAATTTTTAATTTTTAATTTTTAATTTTTAAGTTTTAATTTTTAATTTTTAATTTTTAATTTTTAATTTTTAATTTTTAATTTTTAATTTTTAATTTTTAATTTTTAATATTTAATTTTTAATTTTTAATTTTTAATTTTTAATTTTTAATTTTTAATTTTTAATTTTTAAATTTTAATTTTTAATTTTTAATTTTTAATTTTTAATTTTTAATTTTTAGTTTTTAATTTTTAATTTAAGTTTTTAATTTTTAATTTTTAATTTTTAATTTTTAATTTTTAATTTTTAATTTTTAATTTTTAATTTTTAATTTTTAATTTTTAATTTTTAATTTTTAATTTTTAATTTTTAATTTTAATTTTAATTTTTAATTTCTAATTTTTAATTTTTAGTTTTTAATTTTCAATATTTAATTTTTTATTTTCAATTGTTAATTTTTAATTTTTAATTTCTAATTTTTAATTTTTAGTTTTTATTTTTTAATTTTTAATTTTTAATTTTTAATTTTCAATTTTTAATTTTTAATTTTTAATTTTTAATTTTTAATTTTTAATTTTAGTTTTTAATTTTTAATTTTTAATTTCTAATTTTTAATTTTTAATTTTTAATTTTTATTTTTTAATTTTTAATTTTATATTTTTAATTTTTAATTTTTAATTTTTATTTTTAATTTTTAATTTTTAATTTTTAATTTTTAATTTTTAATTTTTAATTTTTAATTTTTAATTTTTAATTTTTAATTTTTAATTTTTAATTTTTAATTTTTAATTTTTAATTTTTAATTTTTAATTTTTAATTTTTAATTTTTAATTTTTAATTTTTAATTTTTAATTTTTAATTTTTAATTTTTAATTTATAAATTTAATTTTTAATTTTTAATTTTTAATTTTTAATTTTTAATTTTTAATTTTTAATTTTTAATTTTTAATTTTTAATTTTTAATTTTTAATTTTTAATTTTTAATTTTTAATTTTTAATTTTTAATTTTTAATTTTTAATTTTTAATTTTTAATTTTTAATTTTTAATTTTTAATTTTTAATTTTTAATTTTTAATTTTTAATTTTTAATTTTTAATTTTTAATTTTTAATTTTTAATTTTTAATTTTTAATTTTTAATTTTTAATTTTTAATTTTTAATTTTTAATTTTTAAGTTTTAATTTTTAATTTTTAATTTTTAATTTTTAATTTTTAATTTTTAATTATTAATTTTTAATTTTTAATTTTTAATTTTTAATTTTTAATTTTTAATTTTTAATTTTTAATTTTTAATTTTAAATTTTAAATTTTTAATTTTTAGTTTTTAATTTTTAAGTTTAAATTTTTAATTTTTATTTTTTAATTTTTAATTTTTAACTTTTAATTTTTAATATTTAATTTTTAATTTTTAATTTTTAGTTTTTAATTCAAAATTTTTAATTTTTAATTTTTTATTTTTAATTTTTAATTTTTAATTTTTAATTTTTAATTTTTAATTTTTAATTTTTAATTTTTAATTTTTAATTTTTAATTTTTAATTTTTAATTTTTAATTTTTAATTTTTAATTTTTAATTTTTAATTTTTAATTTTTAATTTTTAATTTTTAATTTTTAATTTTTAAGTTTTAATTTTTAATTTTTATTTTTTAATTTTTAATTTTTAATTTTTAATTTTTAGTTTTTAATTTAAAATTTTTAATTTTTAATTTTTAATTTTTAATTTTTAATTTTTAATTTTTAATTTTTAATTTTTAATTTTTAATTTTTAATTTTTAATTTTTAATTTTTAATTTTTAATTTTTAATTTTTAATTTTTAGTTTTTAATTTTTAATTTTTAATTTTTAATTTTTAATTTTTAATTTTTAATTTTTAATTTTTAATTTTTAATTTTTAATTTTTAATATTTAATTTTTAATTTTTAATTTTTAATTTTTAATTTTTAATTTTTAATTTTTAATTTTTAATTTTTAATTTTTAATTTTTAATTTTTAATTTTTAATTTTTAATTTTGAATTTTGAATTTTGAATTTTGAATTTTTAATTTTTAATTTTTCATTTTTAATTTTTAATTTTTAATTTTTAATTTTTAATTTTTAATTTTTAATTTTTAATTTTTAATTTTTAATTTTTAATTTTTAATTTTTAAGTTTTAATTTTTAATTTTTAATTTTAATTTTAATTTTTAATTTCTAATTTTTAATTTTTAATTTTTAATTTTTAATTTTTAATTTTTAATTTTCAATATTTAATTTTTTATTTTCAATTGCTAATTTTTAATTTCTAATTTTTAGTTTTTAATTTTTAATTTTTAATTTTTAATTTTTAATTTTTAATTTTTAATTTTTAATTTTTAATTTTTAATTTTTAATATTTAATTTTTAATTTTTAATTTTTAATTTTTAATTTTTAATTTTTAATTTTTAATTTTAAATTTTTAATTTTTAATTTTTAATTTTTACTTTTTAATTTTTAATTTTTAATTTTTAATTTTTAATTTTTAATTTTTAATTTTTAATTTTTAATTTTTAATTTTTAATTTTTAATTTTCAATATTTAATTTTTTATTTTCAATTGTTAATTTTTAATTTTTAATTTCTAATTTTTAATTTTTAGTTTTTATTTTTTATTTTTTAATTTTTAATTTTTCATTTTTAATTTTTAATTTTTAATTTTTAATTTTTAATTTTTAATTTTTAATTTTTAATTTTTAATTTTTAATTTTCAATTTTTAATTTTTAATTTTTAATTTTGAATTTTAATTTTAAGTTTTTAGTTTTTAATTTTTAATTTTTAAGTTTTAATTTTTAATTTTTAATTTCTAATTTTTAATTTTTAATAATTAATTTTTAATTTTTAATTTTTAATTTTTAATTTTTAATTTTTTATTTTTAATTTTTAATTTTTAGTTTTTAATTTTTAATTTTTAGTTTTTTATTTTTAATTTTTAATTTTTAATATTTAATTTTTAATTTTTAATTTTTAATTTTTAATTTTTAATTTTTAATTTTTAATTTTTAATTTTTAATTTTTAATTTATAATTTTTAATTTTTAATTTTTAATTTTTAATTTTTCATTTTTAATTTTTAATTTTTAATTTTTAATTTTTAATTTTTAATTTTTTATTTTTAATTTTTAATTTTTAATTTTTAATTTTTAATTTTTAAGTTTTAATTTTTAATTTTTAATTTTTAATTTTTAATTTTTAATTTTAATTTTAATTTTAATTTTTAATTTCTAATTTTTAATTTTTAATTTTCAATATTTAATTTTTTATTTTCAATTTTTAATTTCTAATTTTTAATTTTTAGTTTTTATTTTTTAATTTTTAATTTTCAATTTTTAATTTTTAATTTTTAATTTTAAGTTTTTAGTTTTTAATTTTTAATTTTTAATTTTTAATTTTTAATTTTTAAGTTTTAATTTTAAATTTCTAATTTTTAATTTTTAATTTTTAATATTTAATTTTTAATTTTTACTTTTTAATTTTTAATTTTTAATTTTTAATTTTTAATTTTTAATTTTTAATTTTTAATTTTTAATTTTTAATTTTTAATTTTTAATTTTTAATTTTTAATTTTTAATTTTTAATTTTTAATTTTTAATTTTTAATTTTTAATTTTTTAATTTTTAATTTTTAATTTTTAATTCTTAATTTTTAATTTTTAATTTTTAATATTTAATTTTTAATTTTTAATTTTTCATTTTTAATTTTCAATTTTTAATTTTTAATTTTTAATTTTTAATTTTTAATTTTTAATTTTTAATTCTTAATTTTTAATTTTTAATTTTTAGTTTTTAGTTTTTAATTTTTAATTTTTTATTTTTAATTTTTAATTTTTAATTTTTAATTTTTAATTTTCAATTTTTAATTTTTAATTTTTAATTTTTAATTTTTTAATTTTTAATTTTTGATTTTTAATTTTTAATTTTTAATTTACTTTTAATTTCTAATTTTTAATTTTTAGTTTTTAGTTTTTAATTTTTAATTTTTAATTTTTAATTTTTAATTTTTAATTTTTAATTTTTAATTTTTAATTTTTAATTTTTAATTTTTAATTTCTAATTTTTAATTTTTAATTTTTAATTTTTAATTTTTAATTTTTAATTTCTAATTTTTAATTTTTAATTTTTAATTTTTAATTTTTAATTTTTAATTTTTAATTTTTAATTTTTAATTTTAATTTTTAATTTTTAATTTTTAATTTTTAATTTTTAATTTTTAATTTTTAATTATTAATTTTTAATTTTTAATTTTTAATTTTTAATTTTTAATTTTTAATTTTTAGTTTTTAATTTTTAATTTTTAATTTTTAATTTTTAATTTTTAATTTTTAATTTTTAATTTCTAATTTTTTATTTTTAATTTTTAATTTTTAATTTTTACTTTTTAATTTTTAATTTTTAATTTCTAATTTTTAATTTTTAATTTTTAATTTTTAATTTTTAATATTTAATTTTTAATTTCTAATTTTTAATTTTTAATTTTTAATTTTTAATTTTTAATTTTTAATATTTAATTTTTAAATTTTAATTTTTAATTTTTAATTTTTAATTTTTAATTTTTAATTTTTAATTTTTAATTTTTAATTTTTAATTTTTAATTTTTAATTTTTAGTTTTTAATTTTTAATTTAAGTTTTTAATTTTTAATTTTTAATTTTTAATTTTTAATTTTTAATTTTTAATTTTTAATTTTTAATTTTTAATTTTTAATTTTTAATTTTTAATTTTTAATTTTTAATTTTTAATTTTTAATTTTTAATTTTTAATTTTTAATTTTTAATTATTAATTTTTAATTTTAATTTTTATTTTTAATTTCTAATTTTTAATTTTTAATTTTCAATATTTAATTTTTTATTTTCAATTGTTAATTTTTAATTTTTAATTTTTAATTTTTAATTTCTAATTTTTAATTTTTAGTTTTTATTTTTTAATTTTTAATTTTCAATTTTTAATTTTTAATTTTTAATTTTTAATTTTTAATTTTAGTTTTTAATTTTTAATTTTTAATTTCTAATTTTTAATTTTTATTTTTTAATTTTTAATTTTATATTTTTAATTTTTAATTTTTAATTTTTAATTTCTAATTTTTAATTTTTAATATTTAATTTTTAATTTTTAATTTTTAATTTTTAATTTTTAATTTTTAATTTTTAATTTTTAATTTTTAATTTTTAATTTTTAATTTTTTATTTTTAATTTTTAATTTTTAGTTTTTAATTTTTAATTTTTAGTTTTTTATTTTTAATTTTTAATTTTTAATATTTAATTTTTAATTTTTAATTTTTAATTTTTAATTTTTAATTTTTAATTTTTAATTTTTAATTTTTAATTTTTAATTTTTAATTTTTAATTTTTAATTTTTAATTTTTAATTTTTAATTTTTAATTTTTAATTTTTAATTTTTAATTCTTAATTTTTAATTTTTAATTTTTAATTTTTAATTATTAATTTTTAATTTTTAATTTTTAATTTTTAATTTTTAATTTTTAATTTTTAATTTTTAATTTTTAATTTTTAATTTTTAATTTTTAATTTTTAATTTTTAATTTTTAATTTTTAATTTTTAATTTTTAATTTTTAATTTTTAATTTTTAATGTTTAATTTTTAATTTTTAATTTTTAATTTTTAATTTTTAATTTTTAATTTTTAATTTTTAATTTTTAATTTTCAATTTTTAATTTTTAATTTTTAATTTTTAATTTTTTATTTTTAATTTTTAATTTTTAATTTTAAATTTTTAATTTTTAATTTTTAATTTTTAGTTTTTAAATTTTAATTTTTATTTGTTAATTTTTAATTTTTAATTTTTAATTTTTGCTTTTTAATTTTTAATTTTTGCTTTTTAATTTTTAATTTTTTAATTTTGAATTTTTAATTTATAATTTTTAATTTTTAATTTATTTTTAATTTTAAATTTTTAATTTTTAATTTTTAATTTTTAATTTTTAATTTTTAATTTTTAATGTTTAATTTTTAATTTTTAATTTTTAATTTTTAATTTTTAATTTTTAATTTTTAGTTTTTAATTTTTAATTTTTAATTTTTAATTTCTAATTTTTAATTTTTAATTTTTAATTTCTAATTTTTAATTTTTAATTTTTAATTTTTAATTTTTAATATTTAATTTTTAATTTTTAATTTTAATTTTTAATTTTTAATTTTTAATTTTTAATTTTTAATTTTTAATTTTTAATTTTTAATTTTTAATTTTTAGTTTTTAATTTTTAATTTTTAATTTTTAATTTTTAATTTTTAATTTTTAATTTTTAATTTTTAATTTTTAATTTTTAATTTTTAATTTTTAATTTTTAATTTTTTATTTTTAATTTTAGTTTTTAATTTTTAATTTTTAATTTTTATTTTTTTTTAAATGGTGCGTGGTAAAGAAAAAAGCATATATTTCAAAAATTCATAACTGCACTGTATTCTTAATCGGACCGGTTTCTGGCATTTCAGCCTTCATCAGCGATTTATTGAACAATGTGATAATTGTTATGTTTTAATTGAATAGATTGTTTCTATATGAAAATTTTTTTTCTACTTAGGGCGGCCGTGAGGTTTTGAACCATGAACCTTCACATACACTCGTACTTGCACTTTTTGGTCAGCGCTTTAACACACTCACCTAAAGTCAGGCCTACGAGCAGTTTGGTTAGTTTTCAGTTTTCGTACCATACAGCTTTACTTTGTATTAATTTCAGAAGATACAACTCTTTCCAAACAAACAATCGTTATTTTTGAATTTTGAATATTTTTTGCATTTATACTTCTAATTTCCACTATTCTCAGTTTTCGTAAGAGTTGTCATATGTGATGTACGGTTTTTGTACATACCTACATATGCACCTTACATATATTTGAGATGACGCTTTGAAGCGAAGAAATTTTTTGTTTGTTTTTAATTTTTAATTTTTAATTTTTAATTTTTAATTTTTAATTTTTAATTTTTAATTTTTAATTTTTAATTTTTAATTTTTAATTTTAATTTTTAATTTTCAATTTTTAATTTTTAATTTTTAATTTTTAATTTTTAATTTTTAATTTTTAATTTTCAATACTTAATTTTTTATTTTCAATTGTTAATTTTTAATTTTTAATTTCTAATTTTTAATTTTTAGTTTTTATTTTTTAATTTTTCATTTTTAATTTTTAATTTTCAATTTTTAATTTTAATTTTAAGTTTTTAGTTTTTAATTTTTAATTTTTAAGTTTTAATTTTTAATTTCTAATTTTTAATTTTTAATTTTTAATTTTTAATTTTTAATTTTTAATATTTTATATTTTATATTTAATATTTAATATTTAATATTTAATATTTAATATTTAATATTTAATATTTAATATTTAATATTTAATATTTAATATTTAATATTTAATATTTAATATTTAATATTTAATTTTTAATTTTTAATTTTTAATTTTTAAGTTTTAATTTTTAATTTTTAATTTATAATTTTTAATTTTTGATTTTTAATTTTCAATATTTAATTTTTTATTTTCAATTGTTAATTTTTAATTTTTAATTTTTTATTTTTAATTTTTTATTTTTAATTTTTAATTTTTAATTTTTAATTTTTAATTTTTAATCTTTAATCTTTAATCTTTAATCTTTAATTCTTAATTTTTAATTTTTAATTTTTAATTTTTACTTTTTAATTTTTAATTTTTGATTT
>CAVMKG010000288.1:0-22500 GCA_963682025.1 Cordilura impudica | reverse complement strand
ATTTTTAATTTTTATTTTTAATTTTTAATTTTTAATTTTTAATTTTTAATTTTTAATTTTTTAATTTTTAATTTTTAATTTTTAATATTTAATTTTTATTTTTTAATTTTTAATTTTTAATTTTTAATTTAAGTTTTTAATTTTTAATTTTTAATTTTTAATTTTTAATTTTAATTTTAATTTTTAATTTCTAATTTTTAATTTTTAATTTTTAATTTTCAATATTTAATTTTTTATTTTCAATTGTTAATTTTTAATTTTTAATTTCTAATTTTTAATTTTTAGTTTTATTTTTTAATTTTTAATTTTTTAATTTTTAATTTTCAATTTTTAATTTTTAATTTTAATTTTAAGTTTTTAGTTTTTAATTTTTAGTTTTTAATTTTTAAGTTTTAATTTTAATTTTTAGTTTTTAATTTTTAATTTTTTATTTTTAATTTTTAATTTTTAATTTTTAATTTTTAATTTTTAATTTTCAATTTTTAATTTTTAATTTTTAATTTTTAATTTTTAATTTTTAATTTTTAATTTTTAATTTTTAATTTTTTATTTTTAATTTTTAATTTTTAATTTTTAAATTTTAATTTTTAATTTTTAATTTTTAATTTTTTAATTTTTAATTTTTGATTTTTAAGTTTTAATTTTTAATTTATTTTTAATTTCTAATTTTTAATTTTTAATTTTTAGTTTTTAGTTTTTAGTTTTTAGTTTTTAGTTTTTAGTTTTTAGTTTTTAATTTTTAATTTTTAATTTTTAATTTCTAATTTTTAATTTTTAATTTTTAATTTTTAATTTTTAATTTTTATTTTTTAATTTTTAATTTTAAATTTTTAATTTTTAATTTTTTGTTTTTAATTTTTAATTTTTAATTTTTAATTTTTAATTTTTAATTTTTAATTTTTAATTTTTAATTTTTAATTTTTAATTTTTAATTATTAATTTTTAATTTTTAATTTTTAATTTTTAATTTTTAATTTTTAATTTTTAATTTTTAATTTTTAATTTTTAATTTTTAATTTTTAATTTTTAATTTTTAATTTTTAATTTTTAATTTTTAATTTTTAATTTTTAATTTTTATTTTTTAATTTTTAATTTTTAATTTTTAAATTTTTAATTTTTAATTTTTAATTTTTAATTTTTAATTTTTAATTTTTAATTTTTAAGTTTTAATTTTTAATTTTTAATTTTTAATTTTTAATTTTTAATTTTTAATTTTTAATTTTTAATTTTTAATTTTTAATTTTTGATTTTTAATTTTTAATTTTTAATTTATTTTTAATTTCTAATTTTTAATTTTTAGTTTTTAGTTTTTATTTTTAATTTTTAATTTTTAATTTTTAATTTTTAATTTTTAATTTTTAATTTTTAATTTTTAATTTTTAATTTTTAATTTTTAATTTTTAATTTTTAATTTTTAATTTTTAATTTTTAATTTTTAATTTTTAATTTTTAATTTTTAATTTTGAATTTTTAATTTTTAATTTTTAATTTTTAATTTTTAACTTTTTATTTTTAATTTTTAATTTTTAATTTTTAATTTTTAATTTTAAATTTTTAATTTTTAATTTTTAATTTTTAATTTTTAATTTTTTAATTTTTAATTTTTGATTTTTAAGTTTTAATTTTTAATTTATTTTTAATTTCTAATTTTTAATTTTTAATTTTTAGTTTTTAAGTTTTAATTTTTAATTTTTAATTTTTAATTTTTAATGTTTAATTTTTAATTTTTAATTTTTAATTTTTAATTTTTAATTTTTAATTTTTAATTTTAAATTTTTAAGTTTTAATTTTTAATTTTTAATTTTTAATTTTTAATTTTTGATTTTTAATTTTTAATTTTTAATTTATTTTTAATTTCTAATTTTTAATTTTTAGTTTTTATTTTTAATTTTTAATTTTTAATTTTTAATTTTTAATTTTTAATTTTTAATTTTTAATTTTTAATTTTTAATTTTTAATTTTTAATTTTTAATTTTTAATTTTTAATTTTTAATTTTTAATTTTTAATTTTTAATTTTTAATTTTTAATTTTTAATTTTTAATTTTTAATTCTTAATTTTTAATTTTTAATTTTTAATTTTTAATTTTTAATTTTTAATTTTTAATTTTTAATTTTTAATTTTTAATTTTTAATTTTTAATTTTTAATTTTTAATTTTTAGTTTTTAATTTAATTTTTAATTTTTAATTTTTAATTTTTAATTTTTAATTTTTAATTTTTAATTTTTAATTTTAAATTTTAAATTTTTAATTTTTAATATTTAATTTTTAATTTTTAATTTTAATTTTTAATTTTTAATTTTTAATTTTTAATTTTTACTTTTTAATTTTTGATTTTTAATTTTTAATTTTTAATTTTTAATTTTTAATTTTTAATTTTTAATTTTTAATTTCTAATTTTTAATTTTTAATTTTTAATTTTTATTTTTTTTTTAATTTTTAATTCTTAATTTTTAATTTTTAATTTTTAATTTTTAATTTTTAATTTTTATTTTTTAATTTTTAATTTTTAATTTTTAATTTTTAATTTTTAATTTTTAATTTTTAATTTTTAATTTTTAATTTTTAATTTTTAATTTTTAATTTTTAATTTTTAATTTTTAATTTTTAATTTTTAATTTTTAATTTTTAATTTTTAATTTTTAATTTTTAATTTTTAATTTTTAATTTTTAATTTTTAATTTTTAATTTTTAATTTTTAATTTTTAATTTTTAATTTTTAATTTTTAATTTTTAATTTTTAATTTTTAATTTTTAATTTTTAATTTTTAATTTTTAATTTTTAATTTTTAATTTTTAATTTTTAATTTTTAATTTTTAATTTTTAATTTTTAATTTTTAATTTTTAATTTTTGATTTTTAATTTTTAATTTTTAATTTATTTTTAATTTCTAATTTTTAATTTTTAGTTTTTATTTTTAATTTTTAATTTTTAATTTTTAATTTTTAATTTTTAATTTTTAATTTTTAATTTTTAATTTTTAATTTTTAATTTTTAATTTTTAATTTTTAATTTTTAATTTTTAATTTTTAATTTTTAATTTTTAATTTTTAATTTTTAATTTTTAATTTTTAATTTTTAATTCTTAATTTTTAATTTTTAATTTTTAATTTTTAATTTTTAATTTTTAATTTTTAATTTTTAATTTTTAATTTTTAATTTTTAATTTTTAATTTTTAATTTTTAATTTTTAGTTTTTAATTTAATTTTTAATTTTTAATTTTTAATTTTTAATTTTTAATTTTTAATTTTTAATTTTTAATTTTAAATTTTAAATTTTTAATTTTTAATATTTAATTTTTAATTTTTAATTTTAATTTTTAATTTTTAATTTTTAATTTTTAATTTTTACTTTTTAATTTTTGATTTTTAATTTTTAATTTTTAATTTTTAATTTTTAATTTTTAATTTTTAATTTTTAATTTCTAATTTTTAATTTTTAATTTTTAATTTTTATTTTTTTTTTAATTTTTAATTCTTAATTTTTAATTTTTAATTTTTAATTTTTAATTTTTAATTTTTATTTTTTAATTTTTAATTTTTAATTTTTAATTTTTAATTTTTAATTTTTAATTTTTAATTTTTAATTTTTAATTTTTAATTTTTAATTTTTAATTTTTAATTTTTAATTTTTAATTTTCAATTTTTAATTTTTAATTTTTAATTTTTAATTTTTAATTTTTAATTTTTAATTTTTAATTTTTAATTTTTAATTTTTAATTTTTAATTTTTAATTTTTAATTTTTAATTTTTAATTTTTAATTTTTAATTTTTAATTTTTAATTTTTAATTTTTAATTTTTAATTTTTAATTTTTAATTTTTAATTTTTAATTTTTAATTTTTAATTTTTAATTTTTAATTTTTAATTTTTAATTTTTAACTTTTAATTTTTAATTTTTAATTTTTAATTTTGATTTTTAATTTTTAATTTTTAATTTTTAATTTTTAATTTTTAATTTTTAATTTTTAATTTTTAATTTTTAATTTTTAATTTTTAATTTTAAATTTTTAATTTTTAATTTTGAATTTTGAATTTTGAATTTTTAATTTTTAATTTTTAATTTTAAATTTTTAATTTTTAGTTTTTAATTTTTAATTTTTAATTTTTGATTTTTAATTTTTAATTTATAATTTAAAATTTTTAATTTTTAATTTTTAATTTTTAATATTTAATTTTTAAATTTTTAATTTTTAATTTTAGTTTTTAATTTTTAATTTTTAATTTTTAATTTTTAATTTTTAATTTTTAATTTTTAATTTTTAATTTTTAATTTTTAATTTTTAATTTTTAATTTTTAATTTTTAATTTTTAATTTTTAATTTTTAATTTTTAATTTTTAATTTTTAATTTTTAATTTTTAATTTTTAATTTTTAATTTTTAATTTTTAATTTTTAATTTTTAATTTTTAATTTTTAATTTTTAATTTTTAATTTTTAATTTTTAATTTTTAATTTTTAATTTTTAATTTTTAATTTTTAATTTTTAATTTTTAATTTTTAATTTTTAATGTTCAATATTTAATTTTTTATTTTCAATTGTTAATTTTTAATTTTTAATTTCTAATTTTTAATTTTTAATTTTTAATTTTTAATTTTTAATTTTTAATTTTTAATTTTCAATATACAATTTTTAATTTTTAAATTTTAATATTTAATTTTTAATTTTTAATTCTTAATTTTTAATTTTTAATATTTAATTTTTAATTTTTAATATTTAATATTTAATTTTTAATTTTTAATTTTTAATTTTTAATTTTTAATTTTTAATTTTTAATTTTTAATTTTTAATTTTTAATTTTTAATTTTTAATTTTTAATTTTTAATATTTAATTTTTAACTTTTAATTTTTAATTTTTAATTTCTAATTTCTAATTTCTAATTTTTAACTTTTAATTTTTAATTTTTAATTTAATTTTTTATTTTTAATTTTTAATTCTTAATTTTTAATTTTTAGTTTTTAGTTTTTAATTTTTAATTTTTAATTTTTAATTTTTAATTTTTAATTTTTAATTTTTTATTTTTAATTTTTAATTTTTAATTTTTAATTTTTAATTTTTAATTTTTAATTTTAAATTTTTAATTTTTAATTTTTAATTTTTAATTTTTAATATTTAATTTTTAATTTTTAATTTTTAATTTTTAATTTTTAATTTTTAATTTTTAATTTTAGTTTTTAATTTTTAATTTTTAATTATTAATTTTAAATTTTTTCTTTTTAATTTTTAATTTTTAATTTTTAATATTTAATATTTAATATTTAATATTTAATTTTTAATTTTTAATTTTTAATTTTTATTTTTAATTTTTAATTTTTAATTTTTAATTTTTAATTTTTTAATTTTTAATTTTTAATTTTTAATATTTAATTTTTATTTTTTAATTTTTAATTTTTAATTTTTAATTTTTAATTTTTAATTTTTAATTTTTAATTTTTAATTTTTAATTTTTAATTTTTAATTTTTAATTTTTAATTTTTAACTTTTAATTTATAATTTTTAATTGTTAATTTTTAGTATTTAAATTTTTAATTTATAATTTTTAATTTTTGATTTTTAATTTTTAATTTTTAATTTTTAGTTTTTAATTTTTAATTTTTAATTTTTAATTTCTAATTTTTAATTTTAAATTTTTAATTTTTAATTTTAAATTTTTAATTTTTAATATCTAATTTTTAATTTTTAATTTTTAATTTTTAATTTTTAATTTTTAATTTTTAATTTTTAATTTTTAATTTTTAATTTTTAATTTTTAATTTTTAATTTTTAATTTTTAATTTTTAATTTTTAATTTTTAATTTTTAATTTTTAATTTTTAATTTTTAATTTTTAATTTTAGTTTTTAATTTTTAATTTTTAATTTTTAATTTTTAATTTTTAATTTTTAATTTTTAATTATTAATTTTAAATTTTTTCTTTTTAATTTTTAATTTTTAATATTTAATATTTAATATTTATTATTTAATATTTAATATTTAATTTTTAATTTTTAATTTTTATTTTTAATTTTTAATTTTTAATTTTTAATTTTTTAATTTTTAATTTTTAATATTTAATTTTTATTTTTTAATTTTTAATTTTTAATTTTTAATTTTTAATTTTTAATATTTAATATTTAATATTTAATTTTTAATTTTTAATTTTTATTTTTATTTTTAATTTTTAATTTTTAATTTTTAATTTTTAATTTTTAATTTTTTAATTTTTAATTTTTAATATTTAATTTTTATTTTTTAATTTTTAATTTTTAATTTAAGTTTTTAATTTTTAATTTTTAATTTTTAATTTTTAATTTTTAATTTTTAATTTTAATTTTTAATTTTTAATTTCTAATTTTTAATTTTTAATTTTTAATTTTTAATTTTTAATTTTTAATTTTCAATATTTAATTTTTTATTTTCAATTGTTAATTTTTAATTTTTAATTTCTAATTTTTAATTTTTAGTTTTATTTTTTAATTTTTAATTTTTTAATTTTTAATTTTCAATTTTTAATTTTTAATTTTAATTTTAAGTTTTTAGTTTTTAATTTTTAATTTTTAAGTTTTAATTTTAATTTTTAGTTTTTAATTTTTAATTTTTTATTTTTAATTTTTAATTTTTAATTTTTAATTTTTAATTTTTAATTTTTAATTTTTAATTTTTAATTTTTAATTTTTAATTTTCAATTTTCAATTTTTAATTTTTAATTTTTAATTTTTAATTTTTAATTTTTAATTTTTTATTTTTAATTTTTAATTTTTAATTTTTAATTTTTAATTTTTAATTTTTAATTTTTAATTTTTAATTTTTTAATTTTTAATTTTTGATTTTTAAGTTTTAATTTTTAATTTATTTTTAATTTCTAATTTTTAATTTTTAATTTTTAGTTTTTAGTTTTTAGTTTTCAGTTTTTAGTTTTTAGTTTTTAATTTTTAATTTTTAATTTCTAATTTTTAATTTTTAATTTTTAATTTTTAATTTTTATTTTTTAATTTTTAATTTTTAATTTTTTATTTTTAATTTTTAATTTTTAATTTTTAATTTTTAATTTTTAATTTTTAATTTTTAATTTTAAATTTTTAATTTTTAATTTTTAATTTTTAATTTTTAATTTTTAATTTTTAATTTTTAATTTTTAATTTTTAATTTTTAATTTTTAATTTTTAATTTTTAATTTTTAATTTTTAATTTTTAATTTTTAATTTTTAATTTTTAATTTTTATTTTTTAATTTTTAATTTTTAATTTTTAATTTTTAATTTTTAATTTTTAATTTTTAATTTTTAATTTTTAAGTTTTAATTTTTAATTTTTAATTTTTAATTTTTAATTTTTAATTTTTGATTTTTAATTTTTAATTTTTAATTTTTAATTTATTTTTAATTTCTAATTTTTAATTTTTAGTTTTTAGTTTTTATTTTTAATTTTTAATTTTTAATTTTTAATTTTTAATTTTTAATTTTTAATTTTTAATTTTTAATTTTTAATTTTTAATTTTTAATTTTTAATTTTTAATTTTTAATTTTTAATTTTTAATTTTTAATTTTTAATTTTTAATTTTTAATTTTTAATTTTTAATTTTTAATTTTTAATTTTTAATTTTTAATTTTTAATTTTTAATTTTAATTTTTAATTTTTAGTTTTTAATTTAATTTTTAATTTTTAATTTTTAATTTTTAATTTTTAATTTTTAATTTTTAATTTTTAATTTTTAATTTTTAATTTTTAATTTTTAATTTTAAATTTTAAATTTTTAATTTTTAATATTTAATTTTTAATTTTTAATTTTAATTTTTAATTTTTAATTTTTAATTTTTAATTTTTAATTTTTAATTTTTAATTTTTAATTTTAATTTTTAATTTTTAATTTTTAATTTTTAATTTTTAATTTTTAATTTTTACTTTTTAATTTTTGATTTTTAATTTTTAATTTTTAATTTTTAATTTTTAATTTTTAATTTTTAATTTTTAATTTTTAATTTTTAATTTTTAATTTTTAATTTTTAATTTTTAATTTCTAATTTTTAATTTTTAATTTTTAATTTTTAATTTTTAATTTTTAATTTTTAATTTTTAATTTTTAATTTTTAATTTTTAATTTTTAATTTTTAATTTTTAATTTTTAATTTTTAATTTTTAATTTTTAATTTTTAATTTTTAATTTTTAATTTTTAATTTTTAATTTTTAATTTTTAATTTTTAATTTTTAATTTTTAATTTTTAATTTTTAATTTTTAATTTTTAATTTTTAATTTTTAATTTTAGTTTTTAATTTAATTTTTAATTTTTAATTTTTAATTTTTAATTTTTAATTTTTAATTTTTAATTTTTAATTTTTAATTTTTAATTTTTAATTTTTAATTTTTAATTTTTAATTTTTAATTTTTAATTTTTAATTTTTAATTTTTAATTTTTAATTTTTAATTTTTAATTTTAGTTTTTAATTTTTAATTTTTAATTTTTAATTTTTAATTTTAATTTTTAATTTTTAATTTTTAATTTTTAATTTTTAATTTTTAATATTTAATTTTTAACTTTTAATTTTTAATTTTTAATTTCTAATTTCTAATTTCTATTTTTTAACTTTTAATTTTTAATTTTTAATTTTTAATTTAATTTTTTATTTTTAATTTTTAATTCTTAATTTTTAATTTTTAGTTTTTAGTTTTTAATTTTTAATTTTTAATTTTTAATTTTTTATTTTTAATTTTTAATTTTTAATTTTTAATTTTTAATTTTTAATTTTTAATTTTAAATTTTTAATTTTTAATTTTAAATTTTTAATTTTTAATATTTAATTTTTAATTTTTAATTTTTAATTTTTAATTTTTAATTTTTAATTTTTAATTTTTAATTTTAGTTTTTAATTTTTAATTTTTAATTTTTAATTTTTAATTTTTAATTTTTAATTTTTAATTATTAATTTTAAATTTTTTCTTTTTAATTTTTAATTTTTAATATTTAATATTTAATATTTAATATTTAATATTTAATATTTAATTTTTAATTTTTAATTTTTAATTTTTAATTTTTAATTTTTATTTTTAATTTTTAATTTTTAATTTTTAATTTTTAATTTTTTAATTTTTAATTTTTAATTTTTAATATTTAATTTTTATTTTTTAATTTTTAATTTTTAATTTTTAATTTTTAATTTTTAATTTTTAATTTTTAATTTTTAATTTTTAATTTTTAATTTTTAATTTTTAATTTTTAACTTTTAATTTATAATTTTTAATTGTTAATTTTTAGTATTTAAATTTTTAATTTATAATTTTTAATTTTTGATTTTTAATTTTTAATTTTTAATTTTTAGTTTTTAATTTTTAATTTTTAATTTTTAATTTTTAATTTCTAATTTTTAATTTTAAATTTTTAATTTTAAATTTTTAATTTTTAATATCTAATTTTTAATTTTTAATTTTTAATTTTTAATTTTTAATTTTTAATTTTTAATTTTTAATTTTTAATTTTTAATTTTTAATTTTTAATTTTTAATTTTTAATTTTTAATTTTTAATTTTTAATTTTTAATTTTTAATTTTTAATTTTTAATTTTAGTTTTTAATTTTTAATTTTTAATTTTTAATTTTTAATTTTTAATTATTAATTTTAAATTTTTTCTTTTTAATTTTTAATTTTTAATATTTAATATTTAATATTTAATATTTAATATTTAATATTTAATATTTAATTTTTAATTTTTAATTTTTATTTTTAATTTTTAATTTTTAATTTTTAATTTTTTAATTTTTAATTTTTAATTTTTAATATTTAATTTTTATTTTTTAATTTTTAATTTTTAATTTTTAATTTTTAATATTTAATATATAATATTTAATTTTTAATTTTTAATTTTTATTTTTATTTTTATTTTTAATTTTTAATTTTTAATTTTTAATTTTTTAATTTTTAATTTTTAATTTTTAATATTTAATTTTTATTTTTTAATTTTTAATTTTTAATTTAAGTTTTTAATTTTTAATTTTTAATTTTTAATTTTTAATTTTTAATTTTTAATTTTTAATTTTAATTTTAATTTTTAATTTCTAATTTTTAATTTTTAATTTTTAATTTTTAATTTTTAATTTTTAATTTTTAATTTTCAATATTTAATTTTTTATTTTCAATTGTTAATTTTTAATTTTTAATTTCTAATTTTTAATTTTTAGTTTTATTTTTTAATTTTTAATTTTTTAATTTTTAATTTTCAATTTTTAATTTTTAATTTTAATTTTAAGTTTTTAGTTTTTAATTTTTAATTTTTAAGTTTTAATTTTAATTTTTAGTTTTTAATTTTTAATTTTTTATTTTTAATTTTTAATTTTTAATTTTTTAATTTTTAATTTTTAATTTTTAATTTTTAATTTTTAATTTTTAATTTTTAATTTTCAATTTTCAATTTTTAATTTTTAATTTTTAATTTTTTATTTTTAATTTTTAATTTTTAAGTTTTAATTTTTAATTTATTTTTAATTTCTAATTTTTAATTTTTAATTTTTAGTTTTTAGTTTTTAGTTTTTAGTTTTTAGTTTTTAGTTTTTAATTTTTAATTTTTAATTTCTAATTTTTAATTTTTAATTTTTAATTTTTAATTTTTAATTTTTAATTTTTAATTTTTATTTTTTAATTTTTAATTTTTAATTTTTTATTTTTAATTTTTAATTTTTAATTTTTAATTTTTAATTTTTAATTTTTAATTTTTAATTTTAAATTTTTAATTTTTAATTTTTAATTTTTAATTTTTAATTTTTAATTTTTAATTTTTAATTTTTAATTTTTAATTTTTAATTTTTAATTTTTAATTTTTAATTTTTAATTTTTAATTTTTAATTTTTAATTTTTAATTTTTAATTTTTAATTTTTAATTTTTAATTTTTAATTTTTATTTTTTAATTTTTAATTTTTAATTTTTAATTTTTAATTTTTAATTTTTAATTTTTAATTTTTAATTTTTAATTTTTAATTTTTAAGTTTTAATTTTTAATTTTTAATTTTTAATTTTTAATTTTTAATTTTTGATTTTTTAATTTTTAATTTTTAATTTTTAATTTATTTTTAATTTCTAATTTCTAATTTTTAATTTTTAATTTTTAATTTTTAATTTTTAATTTTTAATTTTTAATTTTTAATTTTTAATTTCTAATTTTTAATTTTTAATTTTTAATTTTTAATTTTTAATTTTTAATTTTTAATTTTTAATTTTTAATTTTTAATTTTTAATTTTTAATTTTTAATTTTTAATTTTTAATTTTTAATTTTTAATTTTTAATTTTTAATTTTTAATTTTTAATTTTTAATTTTTAATTTTTAATTTTTAATTTTTAATTTTTATTTTTTAATTTTTAATTTTTAATTTTTAATTTTTAATTTTTAATTTTAAATTTTTAATTTTTTATTTTTAATTTTTAATTTTTAATTTTTAATTTTTAATTTTTTAATTTTTAATTTTTGATTTTTAAGTTTTAATTTTTAATTTTTAATTTTTAGTTTTTAATTTTTAATTTTTAAATTTTTAATTTTTAATTTTTAATTTTTAATTTTTAATTTTTAATTTTTATTTTTTAATTTTT
Organism: Cordilura impudica; assembly: GCA_963682025.1. Lineage (NCBI taxonomy): Eukaryota > Metazoa > Arthropoda > Insecta > Diptera > Scathophagidae > Cordilura > Cordilura impudica. The sequence continues at coordinate 10,950 of CAVMKG010000288.1, read as the reverse complement.
AATTTTTAATTTTTAATTTTTAATTTTTAATTTTTAATTTTTAATTTTTAATTTTTAATTTTAATTTTTAATTTTTAATTTTTAATTTTTAATTTTTAATTTTTAATTTTTAATTTTTAATTTTTAATTTTTAATTTTTAATTTTTAATTTTTTATTTTTATTTTTAATTTTTAATTTTTTAATTTTTGATTTTTAATTTTTAATTTTTAATTTATTTTTAATTTCTAATTTTTAATTTTTAGTTTTTAGTTTTTAATTTTTAATTTTTAATTTTTAATTTTTAATTTTTAATTTTTTATTTTTAATTTTTAATTTTTAATTTTTAATTTTTAATTTTTAATTTTTAATTTTTAATTTTTAATTTTTAATTTTTAATTTTTTAATTTTTAATTTTAATTTTAATTTTTAATTTTTAATTTTTAATTTTTAATTTTTAATTTTTAATTATTAATTTTTAATTTTTAATTTTTAATTTTTAATTTTTTAAATTTTAATTTTTAATTTTTAATTTTTAATTTTTAATTTCTAATTTCTAATTTCTAATTTTAATTTTTAATTTTTAATTTAATTTTTTATTTTTAATTTTTAATTCTTAATTTTTAATTTTTAGTTTTTAGTTTTTAATTTTTAATTTTTAATTTTTAATTTTTAATTTTTTAATTTTTAATTTTTAATTTTTAATTTTTAATTTTTAATTTTTAATTTTTAATTTTTAATTTTTAATTTTTAATTTTAAATTTTTAATTTTTAATTTTAAATTTTTAATTTTTAATATTTAATTTTTAATTTTTAATTTTTAATTTATTTTTAATTTCTAATTTTTAATTTTTAGTCATTAATTTTTAATTTTTAATTTTTAATTTTTAATTTTTAATTTTTAATTTTTAATTTTTAATTTTTAATTTTAATTTTTAATTTTTTATTTTTAATTTTAAATTTTTAATTTTTAATTTAATTTTTAATTTTTAATTTTTAATTTTTAATTTTTAATTTTTAATTTTTAATTTTTAATTTTTAATTTTTAATTTTTAGTTTTTAATTTTTAATTTTTAATTTTTAATTTTTAATTTTTAATTTTTAATTTTTAATTTTTAATTTTTAATATTTAATTTTTAACTTTTAATTTTTAATTTTTAATTTTTAATTTTTAATTTTTAATTTCTAATTTTTAATTTTTAATTTTTAATTTTTTAATTTTTAATTTTTAATTTTTATTTTTTAATTTTTAATTTTTAATTCTTTATTTTTTATTTTTAATTTTTAATTTTTAATTTTTAATTTTTAATTTTTAATTTTTAATTTTTAATTTTTAATTTTTAATTTTTAATTTTTAATTTTTAATTTTTAATTTTTAATTTTTAATTTTTAATTTTTAATTTTTAATTTTTAATTTTTAATTTTTAATTTTTAATTTTTAATTTTTAATTTTTAATTTTTAGTTTTTAATTTTTAATTTTTAATTTTTAATTTTTAAGTTTTAATTTTTAATTTTTAATTTTTAATTTTTAATTTTTAATTTTTAATTTTTAATTTTTAATTTTTAATTTTTGATTTTTTAATTTTTAATTTTTAATTTATTTTTAATTTCTAATTTTTAATTTTTAGTTTTTAGTTTTTATTTTTAATTTTTAATTTTTAATTTTTAATTTTTAATTTTTAATTTTAATTTTTAATTTTTAATATTTAATTTTTAATTTTTAATTTTTAATTTTTAATTTTTAATTTTTAGTTTTTAATTTTTAATTTTTAATTTTTAATTTTTAATTTTTAATTTTTAATTTTTAATTTTTAATTTTTAATTTTTAATTTTTAATTTTTAATTTTTAATTTTTAATTTTTAATTTTTAATTTTTTAATTTTTAATTTTTAATTTTTAATTTTTAATTTTTAATTTTTAATTTTTAATTTTTAATTTTTAATTTTTAATTTTTAATTTTTAATTTTTAATTTTTAATTTTTAATTTTTAGTTTTTAATTTTTAATTTTTAATTTTTAATTTTTAATTTTTAATTTTTAATTTTTAATTTTTAATTTTTAATTTTTAATTTTTAATATTTAATTTTTAACTTTTAATTTTTAATTTTTAATTTCTAATTTCTAATTTCTAATTTTTAACTTTTAATTTTTAATTTTTAATTTTTAATTTTTAATTTTTAATTTAATTTTTTATTTTTAATTTTTAATTCTTAATTTTTAATTTTTAGTTTTTAGTTTTTAATTTTTAATTTTTAATTTTTAATTTTTAATTTTTTATTTTTAATTTTTAATTTTTAATTTTTAATTTTTAATTTTTAATTTTAAATTTTTAATTTTTAATTTTAAATTTTTAATTTTTAATATTTAATTTTTAATTTTTAATTTTTAATTTTTAATTTTTAATTTTTAATTTTTAATTTTTAATTTTTAATTTTTAATTTTTAATTTTTAATTTTAGTTTTTAATTTTTAATTTTTAATTTTTAAATTTTAATTTTTAATTTTTAATTATTAATTTTAAATTTTTTCTTTTTAATTTTTAATTTTTAATTTTTAATATTTAATATTTAATATTTAATATTTAATATTTAATATTTAATTTTTAATTTTTAATTTTTAATTTTTATTTTTAATTTTTAATTTTTAATTTTTAATTTTTAATTTTTTAATTTTTAATTTTTAATTTTTAATATTTAATTTTTATTTTTTAATTTTTAATTTTTAATTTTTAATTTTTAATTTTTAATTTTTAATTTTTAATTTTTAATTTTTAATTTTTAATTTTTAATTTTTAATTTTTAACTTTTAATTTATAATTTTTAATTGTTAATTTTTAGTATTTAAATTTTTAATTTATAATTTTTAATTTTTGATTTTTAATTTTTAATTTTTAGTTTTTAATTTTTAATTTTTAATTTTTAATTTCTAATTTTTAATTTTAAATTTTTAATTTTAAATTTTTAATTTTTAATATCTAATTTTTAATTTTTAATTTTTAATTTTTAATTTTTAATTTTTAATTTTTAATTTTTAATTTTTAATTTTTAATTTTTAATTTTAAATTTTTAATTTTTAATTTTTAATTTTTAATTTTTAATTTTTAATTTTTAATTTTTAATTTTTAATTTTTAATTTTTAATTTTAGTTTTTAATTTTTAATTTTTAATTTTTAATTTTTAATTTTTAATTTTTAATTATTAATTTTAAATTTTTTCTTTTTAATTTTTAATTTTTAATATTTAATATTTAATATTTAATATTTAATATTTAATATTTAATATTTAATATTTAATATTTAATTTTTAATTTTTAATTTTTATTTTTAATTTTTAATTTTTAATTTTTTAATTTTTAATTTTTAATTTTTAATATTTAATTTTTATTTTTTAATTTTTAATTTTTAATTTTTAATTTTTAATATTTAATATATAATATTTAATTTTTAATTTTTAATTTTTAATTTTTAATTTTTAATTTTTAATTTTTAATTTTTAATTTTTAATTTTTAATTTTTAATTTTTAATTTTTAATTTTTAATTTTTAATTTTTAATTTTTAATTTTTAATTTTTAATTATTAATTTTTAAATTTTAATTTTTAATTTTTAATTTTTAATTTTTAATTTTTAATTTTTAATTTTTAATTTTTAATTTTTAATTTTTAATTTTTAATTTTTAATTTTTAATTTTAATTTTTAATTTTTAATTTTTAATTTTTAATTTTTAATTTTTAATATTTAATTTTTAATTTTTAATTTTTAATTTTTAGTTTTTAATTTTTAATTTTTAGCCACCGCTTCAGTGAATGTACACGTGGAAAAATAATTAGATAGTTATTCTTGCCACTGCTATTGTTCTAATTCGAGATTCTATGGGTGATTAATTTTTTATTTTTTAATTTTTAATTTTTAATTTTTAATTTTTAATTTTTAATTTTTAATTTTTAATTTTTAATTTTTAATTTTTAATTTTTAATTTTTAATTTTTAATTTTTAATTTTTAATTTTTAATTTTTAATTTTTAATTTTTAATTTTTAATTTTTAATTTTTAATTTTTAACTTTTAATTTTTAATTTTTAATTTTTAATTTTTAATTTTTAGCCACCGCTTCAGTGAATGTACACGTGGAAAAATAATTAGATAGCTATTCTTGCCACTGCTATTGTTCTAATTCGAGATTCTATGGGTGATTAATTTTTTATTTTTAATTTTTAATTTTTAATTTTTAATTTTTAATTTTTAATTTTTAATTTTTAATTTTTAATTTTTAATTTTTAATTTTTAATTTTTAATTTTTAATTTTTAATTTTTAATTTTTAATTTTTAATTTTAAATTTTTAATTTTTAATTTTCAATATTTAATTTTTTATTTTCAATTGTTAATTTTTAATTTTTAATTTTTTATTTCTAATTTCTAATTTTTAATTTTTAATTTTTAATTTTTAATTTTTAATTTTTAATTTTTAATTTTTAATTTTTAATTTTTAATTTTTAATTTAATTTTCGATTTTTAATTTTTAATTTTTAATTTTTAATTTTTAATTTTTAATTTTTAATTTTCAATTTTTAATTTTTAATTTTTAATTTTTTATTTTTAATTTGTAATTTGTAATTTGTAATTTGTAATTTGTAATTTTTAATTTTTAATTTTTAATTTTTAATTTTTAATTTTTAATTTTTAATTTTTAATTTTTAGTTTTTAATTTTTAATTTTTAATTTTTAATTTTTAATTTTTAATTTTTAATTTTTAATTTTTAATTTTTAATTTTTAATTTTTAATTTTTAGTTTTTAAATTTTAATTTTTAATTTTTAATTTTAAATTTAAAATTTAAAATTTTAAATTTTTAATTTTTAATATTTAATTTTTAATTTTTAATTTTTAATTTTTAATTTTTAAATTTTAAATTTTTAATTTTAGTTTTTAATTTTTAATTTTTAATTTTTAATTTTTAATTTTCAATATTTAATTTTTTATTTTCAATTGTTAATTTTTAATTTTAAATTTCTAATTTTTAATTTTTAATTTTTAGTTTTTAATTTTTAATTCTTAATTTTCAATTTTTAATTTTTAATTTTTAATTTTTAATTTTTAATTTTTAATTTTTAATTTTTAATTTTTAATTTTTAATTTTTAATTTTTAATTTTTAATTTTTAATTTTTAATTTTTAATTTTTAATTTTTAATTTTTAATTTTTAATATTTAATTTTTAATTTTAAATTTTAATTTTAAGTTTTTAGTTTTTAATTTTAAATTTTTAAGTTTTAATTTTTAATTTCTAATTTTTAATTTTTAATTTTTAATTTTTAATTTTTAATTTTTAATTTTTAATTTTTAATTTTTAATTTTTAATTTTTAATTTTTAATTTTTAATTTTTAATTTTTAATTTTTAATTTTTAATTTTTAATTTTTAATTTTTAATTTTTAATTTTTAATTTTTAATTTTTAATTTTTAATTTTTAATTTTTAATTTTTAATTTTTAATATTTAATTTTTAATTTTTAATTTTTAATTTTTAATTTTTAATTTATTAATTTTTAATTTTTAATTTTTAATTTTTAATTTTTAATTTTAGTTTTTAATTTTTAATTTTTAATTTTTAATTTTTAATTATTAATTTTAAATTTTTTCTTTTTAATTTTTAATTTTTAATATTTAATATTTAATATTTAATATTTAATTTTTAATTTTTAATTTTTAATTTTTATTTTTAATTTTTAATTTTTAATTTTTAATTTTTAATTTTTAATTTTTAATTTTTAATTTAATTTTCGATTTTTAATTTTTAATTTTTAATTTTTAATTTTTAATTTTTAATTTTTAATTTTTAATTTTTAATTTTTAATTTTTAATTTTTAATTTTTAATTTTTAATTTTTAATTTTTAATTTTTTAATTTTTAATTTTTAATTTTTAATTTTTAATTTTTAATTTTTAATTTTTAATTTTTAATTTTTAATTTTTAATTTTTAATTTTTAATTTTTAATTTTTAATTTTTAATTTTTAATTTTTAATTTTTAATTTTTAATTTTTAATATTTAATTTTTAATTTTTAATTTTTAATTTTTAATTTATTAATTTTTAATTTTTAATTTTTAATTTTTAATTTTTAATTTTAGTTTTTAATTTTTAATTTTTAATTTTTAATTTTTAATTTTTAATTATTAATTTTAAATTTTTTCTTTTTAATTTTTAATTTTTAATTTTTAATATTTAATTTTTAAATTTTTAATTTTTAATTTTAGTTTTTAATTTTTAATTTTTAATTTTTAATTTTTAATTTTTAATTTTTAATTTTTAATTTTTAATTTTTAATTTTTAATTTTTAATTTTTAATTTTTAATTTTTAATTTTTAATTTTTAATTTTTAATTTTTAATTTTTAATTTTTAATTTTTAATTTTTAATTTTTAATTTTTAATTTTTAATTTTTAATTTTTAATTTTTAATTTTTAATTTTTAATTATTAATTTTTAATTTTTAATTTTTAATTTTTAATTTTTAATTTTTAATTTTTAATTTTTAATTTTTAATTTTTAATTTTTAATTTTTAATTTTTAATTTTTAATTTTTAATTTTTAATTTTTAATTTTTAATTTTTAATTTTTAATTTTTAATTTTTAATTTTTAATTTTTAATTTTTAATTTTTAATTTTTAATTTTTAATTTTTAATTTTTAATTTTTAATTTTTAATTTTTAATTTTTAATTTTTAATGTTCAATATTTAATTTTTTATTTTCAATTGTTAATTTTTAATTTTTAATTTCTAATTTTTAATTTTTAATTTTTAATTTTTAATTTTTAATTTTTAATTTTTAATTTTCAATATACAATTTTTAATTTTTAATTTTTAAAATTTAATATTTAATTTTTAATTTTTAATTCTTAATTTTTAATTTTTAATATTTAATTTTTAATTTTTAATATTTAATATTTAATTTTTAATTTTTAATTTTTAATTTTTAATTTTTAATTTTTAATTTTTAATTTTTAATTTTTAATTTTTAATTTTTAATTTTTAATTTTTAATTTTTAATTTTTAATTTTTAATATTTAATTTTTAACTTTTAATTTTTAATTTTTAATTTCTAATTTCTAATTTCTAATTTTTAACTTTTAATTTTTAATTTTTAATTTTTAATTTAATTTTTTATTTTTAATTTTTAATTCTTAATTTTTAATTTTTAGTTTTTAGTTTTTAATTTTTAATTTTTAATTTTTAATTTTTAATTTTTAATTTTTAATTTTTTCTTTTTAATTTTTAATTTTTAATTTTTAATTTTTAATTTTTAATTTTTAATTTTTAATTTTTAATTTTTAATTTTTAGTTTTTAATTTTTAATTTTTAATTTTTAATTTTTAATTTTTAATTTTTAATTTTTAATTTTTAATTTTTAATTTTTAATTTTTAATTTTTAATTTTTAATTTTTAATTTTTAATTTTTAATTTTTAATTTTTAATTTTTAATTTTTAATTTTTAACTTTTAATTTTTAATTTTTAATTTTTAATTTTTAGCCACCGCTTCAGTGAATGTACACGTGGAAAAATAATTAGATAGTTATTCTTGCCACTGCTATTGTTCTAATTCGAGATTCTATGGGTGATTAATTTTTTATTTTTAATTTTTAATTTTTAATTTTTAATTTTTAATTTTTAATTTTTAATTTTTAATTTTTAATTTTTAATTTTTAATTTTTAATTTTTAATTTTTAATTTTTAATTTTTAATTTTTAATTTTTAATTTTTAATTTTTAATTTTTAATTTTTAATTTTTAAATTTTAATTTTTAATTTTTAATTTTTAATTTTTAATTTTTAATTTTTAATTTTTAATTTTTAATTTTTAATTTTTAAATTTTAATTTTTAATTTTTAATTTTTAATTTTTAATTTTTAATTTATAATTTTTAATTTTTAATTTTTAATTTTTTATTTTTAATTTTTAATTTTTAATTTTTAATTTTTAATTTTTTATTTTTAATTTTTAATTTGTAATTTGTAATTTTTAATTTTTAATTTTTAATTTTTAATTTTTAATTTTTAATTTTTAATTTTTAATTTATAATTTTTAATTTTTAATTTTTAATTTTGAATTTTGAATTTTGAATTTTTAATTTTTAACTTTTAATTTTTAATTTTTAATTTTTAATTTTTAATTTTTAATTTTAAATTTTTAATTTTTAATTTTTAATTTTTAATTTTTAATTTTTAATTTTTAATTTATAATTTTTAATTTTTAATTTTTAATTTTTAATTTTTAATTCTTAATTCTTAATTTTTAATTTTTAATTTTTAATTTTTAATTTTTAATTTTTAATTTTTAATTTTTAATTTTTAATTTTTAATTTTTAATTTTTAATTTTTAATTTATAATTTTTAATTTTTAATTTTTAATTTTTAATTTTTAATTTTTAATTTCTAATTTTTAATTTTTAATTTTTAATTTTTAATTTTTAATTTTTAATTTTTAATTTTTAATTTTTAATTTTTAATTTTTAATTTTTAATTTTTAATTTTTAATTTTTAATTTTTAATTTTTAATTTTTAATTTTTAATTTTTAAGTTTTAATTTTTAATTTTTAATTTTTAGTTTTTAATTTTTAATTTTTAATTTTTAATTTTTAATTTTTATTTTTTAATTTTTATTTTTTAATTTTTAATTTTTAATTTTTAATTTTTAATTTTTAATTCTTAATTTTTAATTTTTAATTTTTAATTTTTAATTTTTAATTTTTTAATTTTTAATTTTTAATTTTTAATTTTTGATTTTTAATTTTTAATTTATTTTTAATTTTTAATTTTTAATTTTTAATTTTTAATTTTTAATTTTTAATTTTTAATTTTTAATTTTTAATTTTTAATTTTTAATTTTTAATTTTTAATTTTTAATTTCTAATTTTTAATTTTTAATTTTTAATTTTTAATTTTTAATTTTTAATTTTTAATTTTTAATTTTTAATTTTTTAATTTTTAATTTTTAATTTTTGATTTTTAATTTTTAATTTTTAATTTATTTTTAATTTTTAATTTTTAATTTTTAATTTTTAGTTTTTAAATTTTAATTTTTAGCCACCGCTTCAGTGAATGTACACGTGGAAAAATAATTAGATAGTTATTCTTGCCACTGCTATTGTTCTAATTCGAGATTCTATGGGTGATTAATTTTTTATTTTTTATTTTTTAATTTTTAATTTTTAATTTTTAATTTTTAATTTTTAATTTTTAATTTTTAATTTTTAATTTTTAATTTTTAATTTTTAATTTTTAATTTTTAATTTTTAATTTTTAATTTTTAAATTTTAATTTTTAATTTTTAATTTTTAATTTTTAATTTTTAATTTTTAATTTTTAATTTTTAATTTTTTATTTTTAATTTTTAATTTTTAATTTTTAATTTTTAATTTTTAATTATTAATTTTTTTATTTTTAATTTTTAATTTGTAATTTGTAATTTTTAATTTTTAATTTTTAATTTTTAATTTTTAATTTTTAATTTTTAATTTTTAATTTTTAATTTTTAATTTTTAATTTTTAATTTTTAATTTTTAATTTTTAATTTTTAATTTTTAATTTTTAATTTTAAATTTTTAATTTTTAATTTTTAATTTTTAATTTTTAATGTTTATTTTTAATTTTTAAATTTTAATTTTTAATTTTTAACTTTTAATTTTTAATTTTTAGTTTTTAATTTTTAATTTTTAATTTTTAATTTTTAATTTTTAATTTTTAATTTTTAATTTTTAATTTTTAATTTTTAATTTTTAATTTTTAATTTTTAATTTTTAATTTTTAATTTTTAATTTTTAATTTTTAATTTTTAATTTTTAATTTTTAATTTTTAATTTTTAATTTTTAATTTTTAATTTTTAATTTTTAATTTTTAATTTTTAATTTTTAATTTTTAATTTTTAATTTTTAATTTTTAATTTTTAATTTTTAATTTTTAATTTTTAATTTTTAATTTTTAATTTTTAATTTTTAATTTTTAATTTTTAATTTTTAATTTTTAATTTTTAATTTTTAATTTTTAATTTTTAATTTTTAATTTTTAATTTTTAATTTTTAATTTTTAATTTTTAATTTTTAATTTTTAATTTTTAATTTTTAATTTTTAATTTTTAATTTTTAATTTTTAATTTTTAATTTTTAATTTTTAATTTTTAATTTTCAATTTTTAATTTTTAATTTTAAATTTTTAATTTTTAATTTTTAATTTTTAATTTTTAATTTTTAATTTTTAATATTTAATTTTTAATTTTTAATTTTTAATTTCTAATTTTTAATTTTTAATTTTTAGTTTTTAGTTTTTAATTTTTAATTTTTAATTTTTAATTTTTAATTTTTAATTTTTAATTTTTAATTTTTAATTTTTAATTTTTAATTTTTAATTTTGCAGTCGGATTCTGCGCAACCGAAGAATAAGCGCAAACCTACGGAAAACAATCGTACATCTTTACATGCACAACAAAGGTCATGTGCCCACTGTAAATGCATAGATCATTGGATCAGTGGCTGTTTACAAGAAATCACATCACACTTTATTGCATCGGCCAACAACAGCAGATGCCTCTACTAGTGAATCAGCTGGATCAACAGCCACCGCTTCAGTGAATGTACACGTGGAGAAATCATTAGATAGTTATTCTTGCCACTGCTATTGTTCTAATTCGAGATTCTATGGGTGATTATCAATTTGGCCATGCTCTCCTAGCTCCGTGCTCGCAGGTGAATTTCGTCACTGAAAGATTCGCCAATATTCTGAATTTGCCTGCAACAAAAACATCGGTCAATATTCTTGGTGTTGGAGGTTTGTAATCGAAAATAAAGTCGAAGTTGCAAACAACAATTCACTCATGCTACAATGATTTTGAAATTGACACAAGCCTACTTGTCGCTAATCGGTTGTCAGGATATCAGTCCGACTCTGATTTAGACATAAGCACATGGAAATTCCCTGCACACATCGAGTTAACT
>CAVMKG010000287.1:95000-96989 GCA_963682025.1 Cordilura impudica | reverse complement strand
AAAATTAAAAATTAAAAACTAAAATTAAAAATTTAAAATTTAAAATTTAAATTTTAAATTTAAAATTTAAAATTTTAAATTTAAAATTTAAAATTTAAAACTAAAAATTAAAAACTAAAAATAAAGAACAAAATTAAAAATTAAAAATTAAAAATTAAAAATTAAAAATTAAAAATTAAAAATTAAAAATTAAAAATTAAAAATTAAAAATTAAAAATTAAAAATTAAAATTAAAAATTAAAAATTAAAAATTAAAAATTAAAAATTAAAAATTAAAAATTAAAAATTAAAAATTAAAAATTAAAAATTAAAAATTAAAAATTAAAAATTAAAAATTAAAAATTAAAAATTAAAAATTAAAAATTAAAAATTAAAAATTAAAAATTAAAAATTAAAAAATAAAAATTAAAAATTAAAAATTAAAAATTAAAAATTAAAAATTAAAAATTAAAAATTAAAAATTAAAAATTAAAAATTAAAAATTAAAAATTAAAAATTAATAATTAAAAATTAAAAATTAAAAATTAAAAATTAAAAATTAATATTTAAAAATTAAAAATTTAAAATTAAAAATTAAAAATTGAAAATTAAAAATTAAAAATTAAAAATTAAAAATTAAAAATTAAAAATTAAAAATTAAAAATTAAAAATTAAAAATTAAAAATTAAAAATTAAAAATTAAAAATTAAAAATTAGAAATTAAAATTAAAAAATTAAAAATTAAAAATTAAAAATTAAAAATTAAAAATTAAAAATTAAAAATTAAAAATTAAAAATTAAAAATTAAAAATTAAGAATTAAAAATTAATAATTAAAAATTAAAAATTAAAAATTAAAAATTAAAAATTAAAAATTAAAAATTAAAAATTAAAAATTAAAAATTAAAAATTAAAAATTAAAAATTAAAAATTAAAAATTAAAAATTAAAAATTAAAAATTAAAAATTAAAAATTAAAAATTAAAAATTAAAAATTAAAAATTAAAAATTAAAAATTAAAAATTAAAAATTAAAAATTAAAAATTAAAAATTAAAAATTAAAAATTAAAAATTAAAAATTAAAAATTAAAAATTAAAAATTAAAAATTAAAAATTAAAAATTAAAAATTAAAAATTAAAAATTAAAAATTAAAAATTAAAAATTAAAAATTAAAAATTAAAAATTAAAAATTAAAAATTAAAAATTAAAAATTAAAAATTAAAAATTAAAAACTAAAAATTAAAAATTAAAAATTAAAAATTAAAAATTAAAAATTAAAAATTAAAAATTAAAAATTAAAAATTAAAAATTAAAAATTAAATGTAAAATATTAAAAATTAAAAATTAAAAATTAAAAATTAAAAATTAAAAATTAAAAATTAAAAATTAAAAATTAAAAATTAAAAATTAAAAATTAAAAATTAAAAATTAAAAATTAAAAATTAAAAATTAAAAATTAAAAATTAAAAATTAAAAATTAAAATTAAAAATTAAAAATTAAAAATTAAAAATTAAAAATTAAAAATTAAAAATTAAAAATTAAAAATTAAAAATTAAAAATTAAAAATTAAAAATTAAAAATTAAAAATTAAAAATTAAAAATTAAAAATTAAAAATTAAAAATTAAAAATTAAAAATTAAAAATTAAAAATTAAAAATTAAAAATTAAAAATTAAAAATTAAAAATTAAAAATTAAAAAATTAAAAATTAAAAATTAAAAATTAAAAATTAAAAATTAAAAATTAAAAATTAAAATTAAAAATTAAAAATTAAAAATTAAAAATTAAAAATTAAAAATTAAAAATTAAAAATTAAAAATTTAAAATTAAAAATTAAAAATTAAAAATTAAAAATTAAAAATTAAAAATTAAAAATTAAAAATTAAAAATTAGAAATTAGAAATTAAAAATTAAAAATTAAAAATTAAAAATTAAAAATTAAAAATTAAAAATTAAAAATTAAAAATTAAAAATTAAAAATTAAAAATTAAAAATTAAAAATTAAAAATTA
>CAVMKG010000287.1:12500-90000 GCA_963682025.1 Cordilura impudica | reverse complement strand
AAAAATTAAAAATTAAAAATTAAAAATTAAAAATTAAAAATTAAAAATTAAAAATTAAAAATTAAAAATTAAAAATTAAAAATTAAAAATTAAAAATTAAAATTAAAAATTAAAAATTAAAAATTAAAAATTAAAAATTAAAAATTAAAAATTAAAAATTAAAAATTAAAAATTAAAAATTAAAAATTAAAAATTAAAAATTAAAAATTAAAAATTAAAATTTAAAAATTAAAAATTAAGAATTAAAAATTAAAATTTAAAAATTAAAAATTAAAAATTAAAAATTAAAAATTAAAAATTAAAAATTAAAAATTAAAAATTAAAAAATAAAAATTAAAAATTAAAAATTAAAATTAAAATTAAAAATTAAAAATTAAAAATTAAAAATTAAAAATTAAAAATTAAAAATTAAAAATTAAAAATTAAAAATTAAAAATTAAAAATTAAAAATTAAAAATTAAAAATTAAAAATTAAAAATTAAAAATTAAAAATTAAAAATTAAAAATTAAAAATTAAAATTAAAAATTAAAAATTAAAAATTAAAAATTAAAAATTAAAAATTAAAAATTAAAAATTAAAAATTAAAAATTAAAAATTAAAAATTAAAAATTAAAAATTAAAAATTAAAAATTAAAAATTAAAAATTAAAAATTAAAAATTAAAAATTAAAAATTAAAAATTAAAAATTAAAAATTAAAAATTAAAAATTAAAAATTAAAAATTAAAAATTAAAAATTAAAAATTAAAAATTAAAAATTAAAAATTAAAAATTAAAAATTAAAAATTAAAAATTAAAAATTAAAATTTAAAAATTAAAAATCAAAAATTAAATATTAAAAATTAAAAATTAAAAATTAAAAATTAAAAATTAAAAATTAAAAATTAAAATTTAAAAATTAAAAATTAAGAATTAAAAATTAAAATTTAAAAATTAAAAATTAAAAATTAAAATTTAAAAATTAAAAATTAAGAATTAAAAATTAAAAATTAAAAATTAAAAATTAAAAATTAAAAATTAAAAATTAAAAATTAAAAATTAAAAATTAAAGATTAAAAATTAAAAATTAAAAATTAAAAAATAAAAATTAAAAATTAAAAATTAAAAATTAAAAATTAAAAATTAAAAATTAAAATTAAAAATTAAAAATTAAAAATTAAAAATTAAAAATTAAAAATTAAAAATTAAAAATTAAAAATTAAAAATTAAAAATTAAAAATTAAAAATTAAAAATTAAAAATTAAAAATTAAAAATTAAAAATTAAAAATTAAAAATTAAAAATTAAAAATTAAAAATTAAAAATTAAAATTTAAAAATTAAAAATTAAAAATTAAAAATTAAAAATTAAAAATTAAAAATTAAAAATTAAAAATTAAAAATTAAAAATTAAAAATTAAAAATTAAAAATTAAAAATTAAAAATTAAAAATTAAAAAATAAAATTAAAAATTAAAAATTAAAAATTAAAAATTAAAAATTAAAAATTAAAAATTAAAAATTAAAAATTAAAAATTAAAAATTAAAAATTAAAAATTAAAAATTAAAAATTAAAAATTAAAAATTAAAAATTAAAAATTAAAAATTAAAAATTAAAAATTAAAAATTAAAAATTAAAAATTAAAAATTAAAAATTAAAAATTAAAAATTAAAAATTAAAAATTAAAAATTAAAAATTAAAAATTAAAAATTAAAAATTAAAAATTAAATATTTTAAATTTTAAATTTAAAATTAAAAATTTAAAATTTAAAATTTAAAATTTAAATAAAATTTAAAACTAAAAATTAAAAACTAAAAATAAAAAACAAAATTAAAAATTAAAAAATAAAAATTAAAAATTATAAATTAAGAATTAAAAAATAAAAGCTGAAATTTAAAAATTAAAAATTTAGAATTAAAAATTAAAAATTTAGAATTAAAAATTAAAAATTAAAAATTAAAAATTAAAAATTAAAAATTAAAAATTAAAAATTAAATATTAAAAATTAAAAATTAAAAATTAAAAATTAAAAATTAAAAATTAAAAAGTAAAAATTAAAAATTAAAAATTAAAAAATAAAAATTAAAAATTAAAAATTAAAAATTAAAAATTAAAAATTAAAAATTAAAAATTAAAAATTAAAAATTAAAAATTAAAAATTAAAAATTAAAAATTAAAAATTAAAAATTAAAAATTAAAAATTAAAAATTAAAAATTAAAAATTAAAAATTAAAAATTAAAAATTAAAAATTAAAAACTAAAAATTAAAAATTAAAAATTAAAAATTAAAAATTAAAAATTAAAAATTAAAAATTAAAAATTAAAAATTAAAAATTAAAAATTAAAATTAAAAATTAAAAATTAAAAATTAAAAATTAAAAATTAAATATTTTAAATTTTAAATTTAAAATTTAAAATTAAAAATTTAAAATTTAAAATTTAAATAAAATTTAAAACTAAAAATTAAAAACTAAAAATAAAAAACAAAATTAAAAATTAAAAAATAAAAATTAAAAATTATAAATTAAGAATTAAAAAATAAAAGCTGAAATTTAAAAATTAAAAATTTAGAATTAAAAATTAAAAATTAAAAATTAAAAATTAAAAATTAAAAATTAAATATTAAAAATTAAAAATTAAAAATTAAAAATTAAAAATTAAAAAGTAAAAATTAAAAATTAAAAATTAAAAATTAAAAATTAAAAATTAAAAATTAAAAATTAAAAATTAAAAATTAAAAATTAAAAATTAAAAATTAAAAATTAAAAATTAAAAATTAAAAATTAAAAATTAAAAATTAAAAATTAAAAATTAAAAATTAAAAATTAAAAATTAAAAATTAAAAATTAAAAATTAAAAATTAAAAATTAAAAATTAAAAATTAAAAATTAAAAATTAAAAATTAAAAATTAAAAATTAAAAATTAAAAATTAAAAATTAAAAATTAAAAATTAAAAATTAAAAATTAAAAATTAAAAATTAAAAATTAAAAATTAAAAATTAAAAATTAAAAATTAAAAATTAAAAATTAAAAATTAAAAATTAAAAATTAAAAATTAAAAATTAAAAATTAAAAATTAAAAATTAAAAATTAAAAAATTAAAAATTAAAAATTAAAATTTAAAAATTAAAAATTAAAAATCAAAAATTAAAATATTAAAAATTAAAAATTAAAAATTAAAAATTAAAAATTAAAAATTAAAAATTAAAAATTAAAAATTAAAAATTAAAAATTAAAAATTAAAAATTAAAAATTAAAAATTAAAAATTAAAGATTAAAAATTAAAAATTAAAAATTAAAAATTAAAAATTAAAAATTAAAAATTAAAAATTAAAAATTAAAAATTAAAAATTAAAAATTAAAAATTAAAAATTAAAAATTAAAAATTAAAATTTAAAAATTAAAAATTAAAAATTAAAAATTAAAAATTTAAAATTAAAAATTAAAAATTAAAAATTAAAAATTAAAAATTAAAAATTAAAAATTAAAAATTAAATATTTTAAATTTTAAATTTAAAATTAAAAATTTAAAATTTAAAATTTAAAATTTAAATAAAATTTAAAACTAAAAATTAAAAACTAAAAATAAAAAACAAAATTAAAAATTAAAAAATAAAAATTAAAAATTATAAATTAAGAATTAAAAAATAAAAGCTGAAATTTAAAAATTAAAAATTTAGAATTAAAAATTAAAAATTAAAAATTAAAAATTAAAAATTAAAAATTAAATATTAAAAATTAAAAATTAAAAATTAAAAATTAAAAATTAAAAATTAAAAATTAAAAATTAAAAATTAAAAATTAAAAATTAAAAATTAAAAATTAAAAATTAAAAATTAAAAATTAAAAATTAAAAATTAAAAATTAAAAATTAAAAATTAAAAATTAAAAATTAAAAATTAAAAATTAAAAATTAAAAATTAAAAATTAAAAATTAAAAATTAAAAATTAAAAATTAAAAATTAAAAATTAAAAATTAAAAATTAAAAATTAAAAATTAAAAATTAAAAATTAAAAACTAAAAATTAAAAATTAAAAATTAAAAATTAAAAATTAAAAATTAAAAATTAAAAATTAAAAATTAAAAATTAAAAATTAAATATTTTAAATTTTAAATTTAAAATTTAAAATTTAAAATTTAAAATTTAAAATTTAAAATTTAAAATTTAAATAAAATTTAAAACTAAAAATTAAAAACTAAAAATAAAAAACAAAATTAAAAATTAAAAAATAAAAATTAAAAATTATAAATTAAGAATTAAAAAATAAAAGCTGAAATTTAAAAATTAAAAATTTAGAATTAAAAATTAAAAATTAAAAATTAAAAATTAAAAATTAAAAATTAAATATTAAAAATTAAAAATTAAAAATTAAAAATTAAAAATTAAAAATTAAAAATTAAAAATTAAAAATTAAAAATTAAAAAGTAAAAATTAAAAATTAAAAATTAAAAATTAAAAATTAAAAATTAAAAATTAAAAATTAAAAATTAAAAATTAAAAATTAAAAATTAAAAATTAAAAATTAAAAATTAAAAATTAAAAATTAAAAATTAAAAATTAGAAATTAAAAATTAAAAATTAAAAATTAAAAATTAAAAATTAAAAATTAAAAATTAAAAATTAAAAATTAAAAATTAAAAATTAAAAATTAAAAATTAAAAATTAAAAATTAAAAATTAAAAATTAAAAATTAAAAATTAAAAATTAAAAATTAAAAATTAAAAATTAAAAATTAAAAATTAAAAATTAAAAATTAAAAATTAAAAATTAAAAATTAAAAATTAAAAATTAAAAATTAAAAATTAAAAATTAAAAATTAAAAATTAAAAATTAAAAATTAAAAATTAAAAATTAAAAATTAAAAATTAAAAATTAAAAATTAAAAATTAAAAATAAAAAATTAAAAATTAAAAATTAAAAATTAAAAATTAAAAATTAAAAATTAAAATTTAAAAATTAAAAATTAAAAATCAAAAATTAAATATTAAAAATTAAAAATTAAAAATTAAAAATTAAAAATTAAAATTTAAAAATTAAAAATTAAAAATTAAAAATTAAAAATTAAAGATTAAAAATTAAAAATTAAAAATTAAAAATTAAAAATTAAAAATTAAAAATTAAAAATTTAAAATATAAAATTAAAAATTAAAAATTAAAAATTAAAAATTAAAAATTAAAAATTAAAAATTAAAAATTAAAAATTAAAAATTAAAAATTAAAAATTAAAAATTAAAAATTAAAAATTAAAAATTAAAAATTAAAAATTAAAAATTTAAAATTAAAAATTAAAAATTAAAAATTAAAAATAAAAAATTTAAAATTTAAAATTAAATATTACTAGCTAATTCAGATAAAAATATTTTAAAAATAACTTTCTTTAATATGAATATCTGGACTTTTTTTTAGCCAAGAATCAGTTGATTTTTGTTTGATGTGTAAACATCTATACGCGCAATACAATCACAAAAACAGCGTAACACAAATCGGTGAGAGCTGTAACACAAATCAGTGTGTGACTTATGATTGTATTGGTGAAAAAATTATGATATCAAATTGTTTTTTTATGCCACTTTTTAAAAAGCGTCACTATGCATCACTTATATACGTTTATATTGGGATATTTTTAAGGTTTTACAGCAAAGGGTTGCTAAATTAGCTAAAACAGTTTTTACTATAAGTGATACATAGATGACGCTTTCTGTTTGATTTTAAAAAATGACATAAAAAATCTTTAATTACTAGATGTTTACACATCTCCCCTGTGATCGGACTCACATGATTTTTTTTAATTATCTTATGACTTCTAAGGTCTCAAAACGTTCTTATGGTGCTCAAACTTTGGGTGTTATAACGCCGCCTGAATAATGAATTTCATTGGTGTTCTATGAAGTACTTAGGGGATTTCTACTCTAGTAAAATAAAAATATTGCCATTTTCCAAATAGTTACTAATTCTTTCTATAGAAGACACGATCATTGTTTTTTATAACAAGAAATTATAATAGAAACTGGCCAACAAGAAAAGCAGTTAACTTTAAATTTAATGGGTATTCGAAATTAAAATTTCAGTAGCGACAACAGTTGGAAAGTGGTAGCCGAGCAAATGTTGGTTGTAATATTGAGTTAAGATGCAGGTGGAGATTCGGCACAGCGAATTTAACACTCTTACTTGTTTTTAGATGGAATTGGTAAGTAGGAAACGTACTTTCAAAAAGCATAAAATGTTTGGTATATAAGAAGTACAAATTAAATAAAAGGGAACGAATTAGTCAACGAAAATTGTATGGATACATTTCACTTATTAAGCTCTACATTACGAAATTTTACAGCTTAATTTTGCCAAAAACGTCGAACTTTTTTTTACAAAATACACTAGAATCACAAATTAAAAGTGCTTGAATCAGGAGCCGGAGGCCGGAGCTAATTTTTCAAATGAAAGTTATGACTCCGGCTATATTGAACCAATTTAGGAAGCACTGTGATTTACGGGAATAACCGCGTATCATAAAGATCTAAGTATTCAGGAGATATAAGAAAAGTTCTATAGTTTAAATAAGTTTTAAACCATATAAATAGCGTTTAAAAATAAACGAATTTGTCATCATCAACTTAAATCGAGAACAATGAACATAAACCTGAAAACCACCGAATTAATTTTTCGTTCACTTAAAATAACTGCTTTCTTGGATTGATTAAATGAAACAACAATATATAATAAAGAAAGTATATATCTTGTTCGATTTATACTACAAAATGTGAATGAAGTTCATAATTCATTAAAAAAACCAAAACCTCTACTCATGTAATTTTCATCAGTGTTAACATTTTTTGTGGAAATGTCAGTTTCAAAAGCAAATGGCTCCATCTCCGGCTCCACAGACCTTGCTTGGAGGGAACTGAATATCCCTTCTGGTCGTGTGGTAAATCGATTATTTGATTTCAAAAATATTTTCTCTTGAGTACAGGAAGATTTGTATAAAATTACAATTATAAAATATACGCATATTGACGATTATTTATCAGATCGTCAATATACATCGTTTATTGAGTGTATCCTTCCGACGAGAAACATTAATGTACATGTAAATTTATTTACAATTATCACGTAAAAAAAATTGATTTTATAATTTATAATAATTTGAAAATATTCAGTGGCTGCGGGGACCCTGAAGCAGAACTTCGATCCGATATACGAATACATCCTTTATTAAATAATTTGTAGTTAACTGTATTAATAGGAAATTTACAATTTTAATATTTAAAATGTAATTAAAAAGAATAAAAATCAATACAATTTTTAGGAATTAATACATATAATTAATTTTTAAGTTTAATTGATAGAGAGAAGAAAACATATTTTAATTAAAATTTGAATGCAATAATTAAAACTGAATAACATTAAATTTAATTCATTTAACAATTTTGGAATGTATTAAATGTTAATATTGGAAAGTTGAAATGTTGCGATACATATGAAACAAGTTTAAAAGTTCCAATAATAATTCACCTGAACAACATTAAGAAGTCCTATGAACAAGAATAATGAATGTTACAATGCACTGACATAAGTCATAGTAAAGTCACAATTTTATTTTAATGAAATAATGATGGGTTGTTTCGACAAAAACCTTGTCAATGCGCACTGCGCGTAATATAATAAAAAATTTACAATATCTTACACAAATTCTGTAAAAAAATAAATTCAACGTAATATTTGCAAATAAATTTAACTAATACTACACATCGCCAATAAATGAATAAAACGCGACGTTTTAGTATAGCAAACTACCGCAGTGAATAGTCCGAAAACTACATGTATATATAATTGTGTCGTTTTCTTCTTTTCATATGTATGTATAAAAGATGTATCAATTCAAAAGAAATTTAGAAAAAACTGATATATTCTTAAAATTAGGTTAAAGGACCTAGTATGAAATTCATGTGGATTTCTATAATAAACTAATAATTTGAAATTTTGTCAATAGTATACAATTTAGTAAATTTAGATGATGGTGAAATGTAAGTCAAATGTATGTGCCTTATTAGTAGCCATAAATACATATTTGTATGCTAATATTTACATATATGTATATATACCTCATATTTATGAAAATTAAGAACGAGCCTTTTTATGCTGTTCTGTTTAAAATAATACTGTTGTATCACATATTTTTATGAAAGAAATCTTATATAAATTTATACGTTTTTTTATGATCTGGCATAGACATTGTTAAATTATCAAAATCTCGATGGAATCTATTATCCTTATGAATTTATAATCATCAGATAATTTGTGAGACATATGTATATAGAGTATATGTATGTATTTCAATTACATATAAGTCACACCGTTTATTGTAGAATTTGAGGTTATACGAAAAATTAATTTTGCAAACTATATACAATTAACTTCAAAATATGAAGCTTATTCATTCTAAATTAATTATTTATAACCATCGTACGAATGTAAAATAAATGTGAATTTCTACATTTTAACGAGAGAAATTATAACAATGTTAAGCAAATTTAGTTTTAGGTAATATATATCTGTAACAACCGAAATTGTATTGTATTGTGTAAAAACTAAGGACAACGTGAGAACCCTCGTCAAGCAATATTTAAAAATTCTCCACATTTTTCTAAATTGAGAATTGTTAAATATTTTCTAGTAGGTTGGCAACTGTGTTTAATAAAATATAGCGAATTTGGATATCAAACTGCATGCTGTTAGGAGGCAAACTAATGTTATAGAAATCAATTTGTTGTGCTTAAAGAAAAATATAAAGATAGCTTATAATGTAGAAATTATTACTTTCAAAATATTCTATAATCTATTATTAAAAAATTTTAATAATTTACAATAAATCCTACGGCATGCTTAGTTTCGTGTACTGTTTCTACGATACAATTTTGTAAAAATCGTTGGTTTTTAAGGACAGTTTTTTTTAGTTTTAAAAATATTCAAATTCTGGTTACAGACTTCACAACTTTTGCAAAATTTATATTTAATTTACACAGAGATGAAATTTGTGTACTTTAATTTTACGCCTTTAGTTGTAACTCTTATGTAAAAAATATTCCAGCGGAAAACCACGACTTATATCTAAACTAGCGCAAATATCGTTCTAGTTTAAAATTTAAATAACATTTACTCACCCTCTAACAACAATAACTCAAAGTTGCTTAATTTATGTGAATTTTATGTTCTTCAACACGAAATCGTAAACTTGCAGGACAGAGGATTTCTCACAGATTAAGAATCAGTAAACGGTTTTAAAATCGGATAAAAATGATGGAGCTCCGGAAAGTTAGCTTGAGCTTTTAGAAAAAGGCGCAAAATTTGTTTAAAAATATTATCTTTCAAATCAAATTGTAGGCAAACTAGCCGATTATAATGCTTTCGGTGTCGTTTGAGAGGTATTTTTATCTTCTATAAAACAAAATAAAACTGATGTTATTTGGTTGTTTACTTTTGCTACAGTCTCAGTTTTTCAAATATACTATAACTTGGTAGTTTTTTCAACTTTGATAGAATAGAACTAAAAAGGTTTAAATATGTTTACTTAGATATTATCTAAAATGGTTCACTAATACAATACTCTAACTAGTTAAAGTGAACTTGGTTGCATATACTTGCCAGTCTGCACGTAACAACCATAAAGTTGTAGAAACATCTTGACATACACTGGATAGATGGGTAGACGTGTTTTGCCAAACTAAGTGAAAAATTAATCGATGTTATAGCATGTTTAGACGGCAAAATGGACCACTTGATTCGCTCTCTGAATCATGATTGTGAACCTTGGTGTTAAGACGAGTGGTCCTGTTTCATTTTGACGTTTATATTTTTTGTGCAAATATTTGAAGACATCCTTCTACACTTTACGTTTCAATATTTCATTTTTTCCAATTTTTTTTTAATATATATATGTAAATATATACTTTTTATTTGTTAAATGTTTCTATTTATTTTATTGCACAAATTAATTTTTTGTTTTTTCTTTGTTTACATATTTTTGACTGCTAGTTCAGATAAACTAGCGATAATTTCTTATCAAACTTGGAGATGACACTCAATGTTTCTATGTTCACAACTAGGTTTATTTTAAGCCAAGTAGATTCGCTCTCAACATTGTGTATGGCGAATCATGTAGATTCAATCATGTTTCGGGCGCGAACCGTGAATGAGAGAGCGAACCGCGAATCTTGCTGTCCGTGTGAACATAGCATTAAAGTTATACGGCTTATTTTGAAGGTTATAAAATACCAAATATTATCTAGTTTTCTGAGATTTGTATATTATTTTTCACGATTTTTTTTGGTGCTTGAAAACAGAGATTTTATTTTTTTTCATATTTTATTTTGATTTTGATAGGATGGCGAAGTGTTTTTAAGAAGATTGTTAATGTTTTGAAATTTTTGTGTATTGCCAATAATAAAAACTACAAATTCTGGAAGGCAATTATCATCAAAATTTTGTTAATGTATTCAGCACAATAAAAAGTCCGATTGCGCTACCTGAAGTGGCCCAAAATTTTCAGTGTTCAAATTCTGCTAATGTATTCAATAAGAAATTTACACTCAAATATACAAATAAAAAAGATTTGTTTGCGCTACCTGTATTATTTTTTAAAGGTCGACCTGATGCCAGGTCAAAAAATTAAGTTAACATAATAAAATATATGCACTTAAAATTTAAAACAACGATAATTCGCTAGCGCTACCTGTACTATTTTTTAGCGGTTACTGAATTCAGCATAATAAAATAAAATGAGTAAATATGTAGTAACTTTTATGCTGATGACTGATATATATCGACCAACCTTTCCGTGCTGAGGCCAGTTGGCATTTGACTCAATAAGAGACCACAGAATATTTTGGTAAAAAGTAAAACCAGTGAAGTGCAATAATGTCTTTACAAAATTTTATATTGTTTAATTTATTTATAAGCTCGGAAGACGAAAGCGCATTTAGATTGGCTGTTATAAAAGAAGTAGACTTTTTAACACCACAGGAAGAAAGAAAACTTCACACCATTTTCATGAATATTAAAACAAAATGGAAAGCCTCCAATCGTACAGAGGAAATCTTCATGAAAAGGCATTTAACATGGCTTAATGAATTCACAACATTTAAAATCTTCGAAAAAGTCCATACATCTACTGACCGAACCAGAGGGAGACCAGGAAAATCTTTGGAAGAGTGTTCGTCGTATACAAAAACACGGAAGCTTCAGGGTGTTACAGAAGCAATATCTACCGCTCAAATGTACCCTGAGAATGAACTTACTCCTACCGTATATAAAATTTTGGCTCATGGTAAAAATTTAATTGAATATCAATGCTTATCAATTGGAGAGTTGTAAGAAGAAGCCCAGAAATGCAAAAACAAAGACTACAAAAAATTTAGATACACGAATACTTGCAAGATTTCACGGATTAGACAGAATGAGGACCTTTTCAATGTGTTCGCGGCCTTTTCAGACACACTAATTTCATCAAGAAGACATGTAAGATCTCGAAAAGACTTAGAAGAACATAATTATAGCTCCGATATGTTAAGATATCGCTCCCAATGTTAATGACTATTTTAAAGACAACTAATTAATAAAAAAAATTATACCAGTTTTAAAAAAAATATACTAAATAACTTAATATCTATAGCATTAATATATTAACATTAAAAATATTTCAAAAATGTGTATCTGTAATATTAATAAAAAATTTAATATTAGTTTAACATGTTATATTAAAGTGGTATTTTTTTTCTAGACTTTCGGATTTAAACAATATGTATTGTGAAATTATAAGTCATTTGAGAGTGGTTAATTAATAAAATTGCGAAATTTTGAATTTTGAGAGCTTTGGGTGTTTTTCTTTATAAAAAAATCGTGTTTTTAGTTTTGGTGAAGTTTTTTTTTTTCAAAGAACAACGGCTAATGTCACAATTTAAATGCAAACAAATTTTTTGCAACGTTTATAAGCTTGTATGGCTTCCTCATCAGGGGCTGTCTTTATTTGATTCTGTATGTAAATCACAATTTTGATACTTATAAATAAATACAATTATTATCTTAACTTACTTGTTCTATTTTTTCTCTAGTCCTAAATGTTTTTTGTCATGTCAAATTTTTGCATTTACATTTATATGTATGTAAAAATTAAGACATGTTCGTCTACTTATTTAAAATGTTAAATGGTAATGATTGTTTATTTTGTCTTTGTCCTCTTTAGTATTCATTGTTGTTGTAAGCTTTTTCTGTATATGCCTGCTTTTTAGATTAAAGCGTTTGTTTGTATTATTTTCTATGTCCAATATTTTAATGCTGTCAAAATCAGCAGAGTGATTATGTTCTAGTATATGTTGTGATAATGCTGTGCTTATTCGTTGGTGTCTTATGTCTGCTTGTGTTCTGTCATTCTCTTTTCAAGCGACCTTTTTGTCGTTCCTATGTACACTTGTTTACAGTTTTCGTTCTCGTTTCCCTTACATGTTATTTCGTAAATAACATTATTTGGTTTAATTTGTCTATTCTTGTTTTTGTTTCTGTGAATAGTTTGTTTAGTGTGTGGTTAGGCTTGTGGGCGAATTTTATGTTATTGTTATTAAATATAGGTGTCATTACTTTTTGCTCTGTCAGTGATGGTGTATAAGGTACACTTATGTACGTTATGGGTTGTTTGTCTGTGGAGTTATTTGTGTCTTTTGTGATATTTTTCTTTTTGTGTATTAAATTTTTGATTATCCTACTAGGGTAGCTATTATTAAGTAAAATTTCTGTGGCTTTATGGTAGTTTTTGTCATGAAATATTTGGTGACTGTTGTCTATTACTGTATTAACCAGATTATATGCTGTGTTAATTTTTTGGTAGTATGGTTGTGTTGAATTGAAGTTAATTATTCTTCCTGATGATGTGGGAACAGTGTACAGTTTTTTTCACTATTTTTGTAGATTTTATAAATATAATACAGAAATGAGCAAATTTGGCGTCTTTTGTGGCATTTTAACCAAATTTTGAAGAAAATTTGCACGGGGAATAAGTCCAAACGTGGACCGATTTCAAAGATTTTTTAGATCTCGTCACTGGCCTAATAAACCCTTACGATTCAAATTTCGTAGCAATAGAATAACATTTGCTACATTCAGTGGCATTAAAACCAATTTTTAAGGAAAATTTGTATGGGAACTAGGTTCAGACATGGGCTGATTCCAACAAATTTAAGTAGGGTTCGTTTTTGGGTCAAAAATACTTTAAGTTCCAAATTTCAGCACAATATCTTTATAACGGGTGATTTTTTAAGAGCTTGATAACTTTTAAAAAAAAAAAAACGCATAAAATTTGCAAAATCTCATCGGTTCTTTATTTGAAACGTTAGATTGGTCCATGACATTTACTTTTTGAAGATAATTTCATTTAAATGTTGACCGCGGCTGCGTCTTAGGTGGTCCATTCGGAAAGTCCAATTTTGGGCAACTTTTTCGAGCATTTCGGCCGGAATAGCCCGAATTTCTTCGGAAATGTTGTCTTCCAAAGCTGGAATAGTTGCTGGCTTATTTCTGTAGACTTTAGACTTGACGTAGCCCCACAAAAAATAGTCTAAAGGCGTCAAATCGCATGATCTTGGTGGCCAACTTACCGGTCCATTTCTTGAGATGAATTGTTCTCCGAAGTTTTCCCTCAAAATGGCCATAGAATCGCGAGCTGTGTGGCATGTAGCGCCATCTTGTTGAAACCACATGTCAACCAAGTTCAGTTCTTCCATTTTTGGCAACAAAAAGTTTGTTAGCATCGAACGATAGCGATCGCCATTCACCGTAACGTTGCGTCCAACAGCATCTTTGAAAAAATACGGTCCAATGATTCCACCAGCGTACAAACCACACCAAACAGTGCATTTTTCGGGATGCATGGGCAGTTCTTGAACGGCTTCTGGTTGCTCTTCACTCCAAATACGGCAATTTTGCTTATTTACGAAGCCATTCAACCAGAAATGAGCCTCATCGCTGAACAAAATTTGTCGATAAAAAAGCGGATTTTCTGCCAACTTTTCTAGGGCCCATTCACTGAAAATTAGACGTTGTGGCAGATCGTTCGGCTTCAGTTCTTGCACGAGCTGTATTTTATACGGTTTTACACCAAGATCTTTGCGTAAAATCTTCCATGTGGTCGAATAACACAAACCCAATTGCTGCGAACGGCGACGAATCGACATTTCACGGTCTTCAGTAACACTCTCAGAAACAGACGCAATATTCTCTTCTGTACGCACTGTACGCATTCGTGTGGTTGGTTTAATGTCCAATAAAGTAAACTGAGTGCGAAACTTGGTCACAATCGCATTAATTGTTTGCTCACTTGGTCGATTATGTAGACCATAAATCGGACGTAAAGCGCGAAACACATTTCGAACCGAACACTGATTTTGGTAATAAAATTCAATGATTTGCAAGCGTTGCTCGTTAGTAAGTCTATTCATGATGAAATGTCAAAGCATACTGAGCATCTTTCTCTTTGACACCATGTCTGAAATCCCACGTGATCTGTCAAATACTAATGCATGAAAATCCTAACCTCAAAAAAATCACCCGTTATTTTTAACATGTAATATTAGCACCAAAATATTATTGAATTTTGATACGATATATTGAAGGCTCCTGTGGACCTAGCACCCTCTGCCAGCACTCATCTTTTAAAATCATTTCTAATTTTGAAAATATTTTAGGTAGTTTAAAAGTTATTATATTTGTAACGAAAAAAGTCAAAAGGCCCCACTGTGCGCCGTACCGGCAAATTGCCAGTGTAAACATATATGACATGTTATTCGTTAAATCTATTTATACATCAAGTAACCAATTTATTACTAACGATTATTATTTCAAAATAGAATTTTCATTTCTATAATACGCTAGTTATACGTTAGCGGGTTTCATAAAAACATGTATGTTAGAGTTGTGTAAACAGAAAATATATGTTTTGTATAAAATCTATACATTCTATAAAATATTCTCACCACTGACACTATGACAAATCTAGAACGACAAAAATCGATTTTTGAAGATATTGACTTTAAATTTGGTAAATAGACAATAAATGGTGCCATAAAAATTCCATGAAAAATGGGCGGCGTTGGACCACTGAAACACCTACCTCATATGTATTTTTTTTAGAGATACGAGTATTGTATATAATTTTAGAATTCGATGATTTTTACGACTATGGAATCAAATTTCACTCTCACAAAAAAAGGTACGTGGTCCGTCACATTACTTCTTTTTATTAAAATTTTCATCGACGTGACCTTAAAAACAAATGCTTCGTTTATTCAAAAACTTTGTCAAAAAAAGTAAAAAGGTGTTTTCACGAATTTTCAGATATCCAGCATGCCACACTGTTGAAAAAGCGTCATAGTAGATTTAGAAGTCGCCTTTTTTGGAGCGCTTGACATTCAAAAAACAGATGAAAAACGGAATTTAGTTCTACAGTAGTTATAATTTTGACACCTAGTTTCATGGCCATGTTGCCTATGATGCATATTTAAAATGAGTAAGTTACCCGTCTTTTTCCTATCCACTGATGGCCACATTGCTTTTGATGTCCTGCAACCGGATGTTGGTGCCATCTGATGCCGGCCACTCTGATAGCGTAAGTTGTTATCTGTCGATATAATTCACTCAATGGTATTACAATATCTAGTATGGCTTGCTCACAGTTAATTTCTGAACCATCTCTCACACATTCGTCTTTCAGCTTATGTCCAACTCGGTTATCTGGAAAATTAACGTTGCATTGAGATCTTGTGCATTCAGTTACACATTTCAATTTTGTATACCTTAATTCCAAAGCCATTGCGAAACCACGGCAGTACATGAAGATAGTTATCCCACTTGATGGGTATATCCTAGTTCTTGCAATGTTAACAGCTATGACATTTGCATATATTTCGGCTTGGAAAACTATGCAGTAGTCCAATGAACGAATAGGCTATAGCTCCTCTAAATGTTCAGAGTTTAGGCCTGATGCCGTTACGTAGTCCATTTTTGAACCATCCTTGTACACGGATACAACTCATTCATCTCTGTTAGTGTCTAGCTCCTATTTTCCTCTAGTATGTAATGTATTTATATATTATATGGCAACCCTATTAGGTTAAGTTATTCTTATACTTTTTAACTGTTCAATAAAGCAGTCTGTGTATAACCTCTAACCTGTATTGTTACTTTAAATATAATATTTGGCGACGAATGGTAAAAGGTACCGCGTGTTAATTAAATAAGAAGCCGAATATATGTAATATACACTTTTTCTTACTTTTAAAATTATTATTTTCTATAAAAATAAAAATCTTATTTTCGATCTATATCGTTTTAATGATTGAGTTAGAAATTTTTCAGACTCAAGATCAAATAAAGCAAAAAACATTGGCACATTTGTTTCAAAAATTGATCTGTATTCTGCATGACAGGTTATATAGCTGTTTCGGGAATAGTCATCAACCCTCATCAGTAACCAAAAGCAGTAGATAGTTTATTTGGTTAAAAGTTAAATTCATAAACATTTGCTGAAAACAATAACCAAATGAGAATCCAAGCAAAGAGTTATACTATTTAAGCCTCTTCCAATATAACAAACTAAAATATAAAACAACTTTGATACAAATATGTTTGTAACGGGTGATTTTTTTGAGGTTAGGATTTTCATGCATTAGTATTTGACAGATCACGTGGGATTTCAGACATGGTGTCAAAGAGAAAGATGCTCAGTATGCTTTGACATTTCATCATGAATAGACTTACTAACGAGCAACGCTTGCAAATCATTGAATTTTATTACCAAAATCAGTGTTCGGTTCGAAATGTGTTTCGCGCTTTACGTCCGATTTATGGTCTACATAATCGACCAAGTGAGCAAACAATTAATGCGATTGTGACCAAGTTTCGCACTCAGTTTACTTTATTGGACATTAAACCAACCACACGAATGCGTACAGTGCGTACAGAAGAGAATATTGCGTCTGTTTCTGAGAGTGTTGCTGAAGACCGTGAAATGTCGATTCGTCGCCGTTCGCAGCAATTGGGTTTGTGTTATTCGACCACATGGAAGATTTTACGCAAAGATCTTGGTGTAAAACCGTATAAAATACAGCTCGTGCAAGAACTGAAGCCGAACGATCTGCCACAACGTCTAATTTTCAGTGAATGGGCCCTAGAAAAGTTGGCAGAAAATCCGCTTTTTTATCGACAAATTTTGTTCAGCGATGAGGCTCATTTCTGGTTGAATGGCTTCGTAAATAAGCAAAATTGCCGTATTTGGAGTGAAGAGCAACCAGAAGCCGTTCAAGAACTGCCCATGCATCCCGAAAAATGCACTGTTTGGTGTGGTTTGTACGCTGGTGGAATCATTGGACCGTATTTTTTCAAAGATGCTGTTGGACGCAACGTTACGGTGAATGGCGATCGCTTTCGTTCGATGCTAACAAACTTTTTGTTGCCAAAAATGGAAGAACTGAACTTGGTTGACATGTGGTTTCAACAAGATGGCGCTACATGCCACACAGCTCGCGATTCTATGGCCATTTTGAGGGAAAACTTCGGAGAACAATTCATCTCAAGAAATGGACCGGTAAGTTGGCCACCAAGATCATGCGATTTGACGCCTTTAGACTATTTTTTGTGGGGCTACGTCAAGTCTAAAGTCTACAGAAATAAGCCAGCAACTATTCCAGCTTTGGAAGACAACATTTCCGAAGAAATTCGGGCTATTCCGGCCGAAATGCTCGAAAAAGTTGCCCAAAATTGGACTTTCCGAATGGACCACGTAAGACGCAGCCGCGGTCAACATTTAAATGAAATTATCTTCAAAAAGTAAATGTCATGGACCAATCTAACGTTTCAAATAAAGAACCGATGAGATTTTGCAAATTTTATGCGTTTTTTTTTAAAAAAAAGTTATCAAGCTCTTAAAAAATCACCCGTTATATGAGTACACATTGCATACTACAATATACCTGTTTGTTTTTGTCTTGTAAAAACAAGAAACATTTTATTATAATTTTAATGATATATATATATATTAGGCCGGGTCGATTTGTAGGGAGGCAAAAAAATCGCCCGTTGCTCAGTGAAAATCGTATTCTAGGGATCATATTAAGAAACTTTGCCGAAGGAACCATACCTCGAAAACGAATTCCGATGTCCCAACTTTTGACCTGTCTGTCTGTCTGTCTCACTTTGACCCATTTATAGTGCCCCAATCGAGTCCAAATGTATGATTGATCCCCCTAACTTTGGAGAGCCGACTCACCCATGCCAGTGGCACACCCCCTCGAACTTCCCTGTGGGGTTCCCCATATAAACGTTTCAAAAAATCGCCAGTTTTGGCACTTTACATGAAAAAATCAGCGAAATGCCTAGGTTTTTTTCTTTTTGGAGTTTATTTTTCTCTTTAGAAATTTATTTAGTCAGAACATATGTAAATGAAAAAATGAATTTAACTTAGTAATAGAAAAGAAATTAAAAAATTTATTAGAAATTAGCGTTTTTTACAACCCTTTTAAAACCAAGGCATCACTGTGATTCATTTGCATGTCTTAAACTTAGTTGTGTGGGTTTTTATTCAACCCTTTTAAAAAATGAACGTATCACTCTGACACAATTGCAGGTCGTAAAATTGCTTGTGTGGGTTTTTAAGCCACCACAAGACACAGCAGGTAGAATTGAAATTACCATTTCATTCTTATTACCTCGTCTCGTAGACCATATATAACGCAACAGTTTTTGTGAATGCATTAAGTCGTTGTGATGAACTCAAAGTGTGAAGTGCTAATTTCAGATAAAAAAAAATATTTAAAAAAAATAATAAGTGAAGTGACCATTCCAAATCAAAAAGTTTACAATGAATCCACCATCTTCTACACCGCAAGATGAAGCAACAACAACTATCGAAAACCCAATGAGTCATATACCCAAGCATGATTTACTGTTTTTGGTGTGTCTACTGATTTGACTGATCTTAATTTACCAACCCATCTGGATATCTTGAGATATTATTTTTACTTAAGCGAACGTGCTAAAACAGAACAAAATAAGTTTTCCTATAAATCATTCACTATTCAAGTACAAGATAAGTTGATTGGAATTTGGGAAAAACTTGGTATGGAAATAATGCTGAAAAAAAGTGTATGTAATAAATTGAATAGATTGCTTGACAAATATCAAGACCAAATCAAAAGAAGAAACAAAACCCAACAATTTACAGAGTATGTAAAATCTCTGGAAACAATTTTTTACATTGGAACATGTAAATGCGATTTGAAGGCAACTCCATGTGCATGCGGCTTGGTTCCCGAACGCCTCAAAGAGTTTATGCACGATCAACATAATCAGAGAAGACTAACAATGGATGCATTTGTGATGGAAATTGAAGAGCAAGGAGCAACGTGTATGTCATCAATGCCAACATACCAAGATCCCGATGATTCAACATACGCACCGCCACCGGTTCAAGAAGATATGGATAGAAACACAAGTTCAAAATACACAGAGAGATATGATTGTTTTAACTTTGCCTTGGTATGTGACAGATTTGGTGTGCCTGATAGAGTAGCATCAGCATTGGGAACCGCTCTTTTTCAAGATTTTAAAATTAAAGATAAGCATGGGAAACCTCTCATCATGGAAAAATCGAAAGTTCGCAGAGAAAAAGAGAAATGCAGACAAGAAGTGTTTCGCAAACGGTTAGATGATACCAATTTGTTAGCGTTTTCATTCGATGGCAGAAAAGATGATACTTTAACGATAGATAAAATTGATGAGAAGTATCATACTAGGATGGTAAAAGAACCTCATCTTGTTATTTTGAGTGAACCCAGTTCTGAATTGATTGGTTACGTAAGAATGGAACATGAAACCGCTGAATACAAAACAACCAAATTAAATGCATTAATTGGAATATGCACTGACGGTGAGCCAACAAACACTGGCCCACACGATGGAATTATACGACGATTCGAATTGCTGTTCAAAAGACCATTGCATTGGTTCGTTTGCCTTCTACACTTCAACGAACTTCCGTTTCGGCATTTGTTTGAAGCTTTGGATAAATCAACCAGCACTGGACCGAGATCGGCAACCGGAAAACTGAGACGTCAAATCGAAACTTGTGAAACTCTGCCGGTAAGTTATTGCTATCACTCATTTATTATAATTGTCAACCATTATTAATTATTTTATTATTATATATTTTCAGGTGGTGGACGGCTTCCAGAAAATTGAGTTGCAAAATTTGCCCCCTGCTCCAGAAAAAATTGAATTTTCCACCGATTCGAAGTACTTACACGACATGGCCCATGCAATTTCTAGCGGCGTGGTTTCGGTGGATCTGGCTAACATCAAACCAGGGAAAATTGTACATTCTCGGTGGCTCACCAAGGCCGCTAGATTATTACGTTTATATGTGACAACGGAAAATCCAGATCCAAATTTAAGAATTCTGGTTGAATTCATAATTAAATGTTATGTGCCAATGTACTTCAATATCAAGTATTACAGCTCTGTCGTGTACGTCAGTGCATTATTTTTCAAGTTCATTGGTTGGTCACGATTTCTAGAACCTCGTATACGCCAAATTGTCAATCAAGTAATTAAAGATAATTCATATTATGCGCATTCGGAAAATATCTTGTTATCAATGTTGTTTGATGATAGCAAAGAAAAGCGCGACTGTGCTATCAAGAAAATTCTACGCTATCGAACCGATGTTGACGACCCAACGCAACTTAGAGCTTATGCTCAATATGAATGACATAAATAACGTATTTGAACCACCATTCACGCGAAGCATTTCGTACGATACATTGAAAGAATATTTAAATCAAGATGATCCGCCGTTTAATGATCCAAAAATTCCATCACACATACAAGGAACGGAACGATATGTTCAATTACTAGCTAGCGTTTCCAAACGGGTTATACCGGAAAATGTAGAGGCTGTTATGGCGACGACATTAGAGAGCCGTGCGAAATTGCCCAGACTTGAAAGTAAAAAAGACTTCAAACAATATTTTTTTTTTAGTTTCTTTTCTATAACTAACTTTAATTAATTTTTTCATTTACATATGTTCTGACTAAATAAATTTCTTAAGAGAAAAAATTGATATTATTATAAATAAATAATAAATATTATTATAAATAAATAAATAAAACTAAAGAAAAAAACATAGGCATTTCGCTGATTTTTTCATGTAAAGTGCCAGAAATGGTGATTTTTTTAAATGTTTATTAGGGGAACCCCACAGCGGAGTTCCAGGGGGTATGCCACTGGCATGGGTGAGTCGGCCCTATAAAGTTAGGGGGATCAATCATACATTTGGACTCGATTGGGGCACTCTAAATGGGTCAAAGTGAGACAGACAGACAGACAGGTCAAAAGTTGGGACATCAGAATTCGTTTTAGGGGTATGGTTCCATCGGTAAAGTTTCGTATTTTGATCGCTAGAATACGATTTTCACTGAGCAATGGGCGATTTTTAAATCGACCCGTCCTAATATATGTATATATATATAAGTTTGTTACATTGGAAGAGGCTTAAATAGTATAACTCTTTGCTTGGATTCTCATTTGGTTGTTTTCACCAAATGTGTATGAATTTAACTTTTTACCAACCAAACTATCTACTGCTTTTGGTTCATGCCTGTTCATTTCATAGAACAATTGTTCATGCTCAACTCACATGTATTCTTCGCTCTTGCTTTTAGTCGTCATTGAAAAAGCGACGAATGAACACGTGCAGTGGATGTATGCTGATTTTTTTTAATGCACCGAAAAAAATATTTTTTGATTATAAATGCGTTCGGTAATCCCCAATGCCTTATTTGTAATGTAATTAAAAAAACAAAAACTTTTTCAGATTTAAAATTAATTTGTTCTAAACAACGTAATGCATTAAGTTCTGTAAATTTAAAAATGTCTTACTAATACGCAATTGTCGCGAAAACATAAATATTGAAAAATTTGGAATATGAGATCTATAAAAACCTTTAATAGAATTATTAAATAAAAACACTTATTTAATATAAGATTTTAAATGTTTTTAAAAATTCGAGTTCGATCGTTTATTAATTCATTCCGATGGAATGTATTTTGATCCTTCCAAAAATTTAATTTTTTTAACATACTCTTTTCTTTATTTTCATTGTATTTATTGGTTGATAAAATCTACAACTTTTTGTTTTTGATACAATGAAAAAAAGAATAATGTAGATACAAAAATTTAATTTTTGTTTAATTTTTATTTCTTTAAAACAATTCTGTTTACGTTTAATTTTTATTTCTTTGAAACAATTTTACACAAAATATTAACAGTTTCATAGTTTCAATAAAAAATAAATTCATATAGATACTAAAACTGCTACTTATTAACCCGTTGAACATTTCTTACAGTGCAATTCTCGTTTTCTCACCAACACAACTACATTTTTATTTTTGAACACCACTGTTTTGGTTACGGATGAGGGTTGGTGACTCTTCCCGAAACAGCTGTATAACCAGCCATGCAGAATATGATCAATTTTTTAAAAAAAAAGTGCCAAGGTTTTCTTGCTTTATTTAAAGTAAAAAAAAACATTTGATCTCGAACCTGAATAATTTCTAACTCAATCATTGTTTCTTACTTTAATTCTCAAATAAAGTTATTAAAGAAATAAAACTGAAAAGGCAGTACCGAGTTCTTCACACTGGGTGAAGATTTTGCCTTTTATGCTAGAAGACTTAATCACGTAAAAAAATTAAAGTGTACTTCAAGTAGACTTTATCAACTATTTTGTATGAAAAACATACAATAAAGTCTACTTGAATTACACTTTAACTTTTTTGCATACGGTCCTTAATCTTTAAAAAAAATTACAGACAATAGTTCGAGGATTTCATTTTTGGTGAGTTTGGGAGGACCTAATCTGTACGAGGTGTTAGCGTCTTTAATAGCACCAAAGGAAAAGACGGATAAGTCAATTGTGTACAAGGAGATGGTCAAAACTTTAATAAAACATTTTGTTCCAAAGAAAAATGTAATCGCAGAGCGTTTTAAATTTTTGAAAAGAACGCAAATACATCTGCAAGAATACATCATTGAATTAAAACATTTAATCTAATTTGTATGTGGTATCAAATGAACAAAAATAAAATATATGACATTAATGTACAGTCATTTGATAAAGCAACGGAGCACAGTGGCTGAAAATGGTTTTTCATTGGCCAAAATTCTGTAACTTTTGAACCGATCAAAATATTTTAGTAATTTTTTTAATGCATATTTTTTTGTCGTTATCACGATATAATAAAAAAATCACCGATATGAAAGAAGAAATATAATCCCTAACGAAAAACGAACAATGAAAAATGGAAAATTGAAAAATGAAAAATTGCAAATTAAAAATTAAAAATTAAGAATTAAAAATTAAAAATTAAAAATTAAAAATTAAAAATTAAAAATTAAAAATTAAAAATTAAAAATTAAAAATTAAAAATTAAAAATTAAAAATTAAAAATTACAAATTAAAAATTAAGAATTAAAAATTGAAAATTAAAAATTAAGAAAGAAATAAAAATTAAAAGTTAAAAAAAAATATTAAAAATTAAAAATAAAAAATGAAAAATTAAAAATTAGAAGCGAAAAATGAAAAGTTGGAAATTAAAAATAAAAAACGTAAGATGAATAAAGGAAAACGAAAAATAAAAAAATTTAAAATCAAAAGTTCTAAATGAAAAATGAGAAATGATAAATTAAAAATTAAAAATGAAAATTTAAAATGTAAAAATTAAAAATTAACGATGAGAAATGAAAAATGAAAAATTAACGAGTAAGAGAGCTAAATTCGGCTGTGTCGAATTTTTTGCGTATCAAACTCAATATTACACCCAATATTGAGTACGGCTACCACTCTAAAACTGTTGCGGATACTGAAACATTAATTCCGAATACCGATTAAATGTAAAGTTAATTGTTTTTCTTTTTGGCCAGTTTCTATTATTATTTATTTTTATAAAAAATAATGTCATGTCTTCTATAGAAAGAATTAATTACTTTTGATTACTAGAGTAGAAATCCTATAAGTTCCCTAAGAACTGCATATAACACTAATGAAATTCATTATTTAACGCAGCCGGCGTTATAATTCCCAAAGTTTGATCCCTATTAGAATGTTTTGAGACCTTAGAAGTTATACGATAATTTAAAAAAATCAAATGATTTTTGGCCAAAAATTATTAATATTAAAATGAAGCAAATTTTAAAATATTTTTATCTGAATTATCTAGTAATATGTTAATTTAACAATACATTTAATACAATGGAAGGATAAATTTAATACGACTTTTTGAATGATATCCTCTTCTGTCAATTGTTTCTGTGATCGAAGGAAAGATTCTTTTATATTTGTACATCGAATTTCATCGTTAACATCTTTAAGTTTCCGCCTCTTAGATCTATCGCTGCAGTTGTCCAATGAATTGCGTGGTCTTTTAGCCTTATCTTGCTCTGTTGTTTCTGAAGCGACAGTAAGTTGGCCTTCTAACCAGTTTTTACTTTTTATATAAAACATTTGTTTACTACAGCTAACTTCTTTGTACCGTTTTTTTTTTTAGTGCTTTGACGAAATTATGTAATTGGACTTGTATTTTAGTGCTACACGAATTTAAGTTTAGTTTTAAGAACATCATCCTGGTTTTGTTTCTAAAATACTCTTCGCCAGTTCTTTATAACTGAAGCTCTCCACATTTTTCTGAATATTTTTAACTGCGACTGTTATCATACTATGTTTCTAGGTAAAATAAAAAGGTAAGAAAATGACATTAGTGCATTACTAGGCAGAATAATATATTAAAACACCCACTAAACATAAGCCATCATGTTTCTAGGTAAAATACTATGTTTTACTATGTTTCAAGGTAAAATAAAAAGGCAAGAAAATGGCATTAGTGCATTACTAGGTAAAATATTGTATTAAAAAACCCACTATGCAAATGAATTTGTGTGTTTTCTTTATTACTTGCATTAGTGCATTGCTAGGTAAAATAAAAAGGTATATTGACATTCTTACTTACAAAGGCAGATATTATTACTGGTAATATAACAAATAATGACTACTATAAACTATAAAATACCTAAATCACAAATTTAACTCATCATTGTATACTTATAGGGCTGATTAAAGTACCGTAATTTGAAATTTTTACGGGTGCAAAAGTATAAATACGGTTAAAGAAGACACTTTCACCTTTCTCCGGGTTGTATACGTTTCTTGTTCCCTAGAAGTTCTATTCCACTAAAGTTAAAATTTGACAAAAATTTAATAGTTTAATAAATATTGCATAACGCCCCTAATATTAAACGGTGACCACTTACAAAACCTACACACAGAAAAAAGATTAGTTGGAATTCGGTTACCACTAGCAAAATTTGTTGTAATTCTTTAATGCATCAAAATATAGATAGTATAAATACAATTCATTAAGAATGAAGGTATCAACAACAATAGAATAAGTTCTGTTTACCAATGAAAGTCTTTTTATAAATTACCAAACAAATTTAGTTGAGGCAACCTAATTAAAACAGGAATAACATGTCCCAATCCTAAATATTGGCGACTTCAACTACTAATTTTATTATAACAACATTCTTCAAACTGGAAATTGGTAAACAGATATTGTAACAAATAATTGGTTAGAGTACTATTTATAAAATTTGTATTAAGAATGGTTTTTCGGTTGCAATAAATATAACCCAAATTTTTACCCTCATTTGGTATTTCTAACCGAACGGAAATTCTATAAATAAATTTCTGTTGTAAATACAAAAAAAAAAAAAGATAAGAATATAATAAGCCGGACCGAATTTGTTGATTTAATTGTCATTTGTCAAATAAAATAATATATAATACAGAAAATTTTTAACGATGTACAATGTGATAATTTATTTTATGTGAGAAAGTGCCAAAATACTTTCAAAAATGGATGAGAAACAAATATCCGTTAATATAGAAACCGAAGATATAATTGTTCCACATGGCATGATTTTTTTCTTGGTGTGTTTGGTGAAAGCATAGGACACAAATCTGTCATACAATAGCTCACTATCAATACGACCAAATGCAAAAGTGCTTAATTTTCGATTAAAATATTGCAGTAAATCAATACGAGCATATACTGGAACAAGTGTCTATGAGGACGTACACAACCTGGAAGTTGGTTCTGCCGTTGTCATCAGCACCTCAGGATGTATGCAGGTATTTATTTATGTCTACGCACGAATAATATAAAATTCTTTGTCTTAGACGAGGCATATGAACACCTCCAAGACGTATACATCGACCAGCATAGATCTTTGATGTATTCAAGATGCTTACTACTGGTTTTTTCGGTTAGTACTCCATTCCATGTAATGGAAGGCAGTCATTGTTGCATGCGTGAACCTTTAGTATTCTAGTAAAGAAGAAAGTATTCCCTCTGGAAGATAACAAACAGTTCCATGTGCATTTCAAACAAGAAACCATTTTCTGTATATCAAGATGACAAGGGGATGATTATGCGATTGGGTAAAGGTGTGTTTAAACTATGTGTATTTTCCATATGTAAATTCTGTTTTACGATCCATACGTAATTCCGTGTGTGTGTCAAAATTAGCGTTTTACATACGATTCATAATTTTTGCGTTCAAACGTACATATGTATTTCCGTATGACATAACCTCTAAATGTAAACAACAGCTGATTTAATTTGTGAATTTACAAAAATTTATTGTTAAAGTAATGTTATATATTTTTTAATTGTTAATTAATATTAAACAATTTACTTTTCTTTCAATATTAATCTTTATAATTTACTCTGTTTTTCTTTCGCCACAAGCAGTGTTGTATTTTCATATGTTTGCCTTGTCAGAATAGAAACTGCTCTAATTGAAAAATTTACATATGGCTTGCAAAATGTGTTGTACATAAACAATGTTTGAAAGGGTTCACACTATGTGTACGAATTACACGTGCTAAAAACCAAGAGAAACACAAGCAAAACACGTAGTGTGAACGCAGCTTAAGTAATATGCTGATGTTTATACTAGGAATTGTACTTGACCACACTTTTTAAATTGACTATTTGAGAAATATTTTTTGACAATGTGTGCCGATATAATGAAAGTACAATATTGTATTTTATAGGATCATATAAGGGAGCCAACGATACCTCTTTTGTTTATCATATAATATATTATTTTTTTTACTTTAATGTAAAATTATTTAATTATTTATAATAAAATAAATATTAATAATAATTTTTGATTTTTCTATTTCATATGTATTAGTAAAAAAAACCCTGAAAAACGGTTATGACAATCAATAATTAAAATTAAGTATTCCATTGTATCAACTAAATATCACACTTCATATAATCGAATTTATATATAAATAGAGTAATCACAGCAGAATAATGTGATAGTACACGGGACTATCAAAATTCGGTTAGCAACAAATTCCGTTGCAACAATAAATCCGTTTTCTGTGTGTGTGTAATGAAGGTGTTTTGATACCAATAACTCGAAGTAGATGGGCAAGTCCTTTAGTAGTAAATAAAGAAAATGGTTCAATTAGATTATGTGTAAATTGCAAAAAAACAATAAACAAATTTGTAATCAGTGAACACATTACCATGCCTAGAATGGAGGACATTTTTGCCAATATGGCAGAGTTGAATGTTTTTTGCAAAATTGATCTCATGGGAGCTTATTTGCAGGTAGAACTTTCAGAAAGATCAAGAGAATTACTGACTATAAATACTCATATTGGATTATTTCTATTCACAAGGTTAATATTTGGTCTTAAACGGCACCACAAACATTTAATGGGATAATGTGCGAGATTTTAAAGGGATTAGATAAAGTTGATGATATATTAGTAGATATTTAAGATATTAAAGAATGCGAGAAAAATTTAGAAAATGTTCTCGAAAAACTCAAATACTATAATGTGTGCGTAAATGAGGAGAAGTGCATAGTTTTTGATGACGAATTAGTTCACATAGGATATAACATGAATGGGAATGGTATTTCACCGAACCAAGAGAGAATTCAAGCCGTTATAAATGCACCCGAACCCAAAAATAGAACACAGCTACATAAGTTCATATTTAGGTAAGTTAAGATATGTCACAAGTCAGTCCGCAAATATGGCGAGCAAGAAAGCCCGCAAATATGGTGAGCAATGAAGCCCGTAAATATGGCGAACAAACCTGTCCGCCAATTAGATCAGTCCGTCAATCAGATCGAACCGCTATTATGGCGAACAAATCAGTCCGCCAATCAGCTCATTCCGCCATTATAGTGAACATATCAGTCTGCCAATCAGATCATTCCGCCAATATGGCGAACAAATCAGTCCGTAAATATGGCGAACAAATCAGTCCGCCAATCATGTCAAGCCGCCATTCATGTCGCCCAATATGTGAACAAATTAGTTCACCAATCATCTTCATATTTAGTCACTATGTCGGCACTAATTTTTTGGTAAATAAATATTTTGCCACCCAACTTGACAAACGCCTTAGTTTGTCATTTATTTTTATAAATGTTTTTGCCCTCATCAAATTACTCACAATGGGCACGAGTATGTCGCAATCCCGTATTGCTGTGTTTAACATTTGTCATCATGTCGCAATATCATATTGCATTCCCGGGCATTTTTATGTATTATTTTTCTGGCACCAATTACGGCCATTCACACTTTTAATTGTTTTGGGTGTCAGTTTCACAAAACATTTCTTCAAACCGCTGCATTTTATTTAATTGTCTTGTCCCCTAATTCTGCAGCGTAAACAGTCCTCAAGTCAGTGCACTTGAAACTTCCACGATTTATGATTGTGAAACCAAGGCACTTGACTTGAATTTATGTCAACCATATGTTTTGGTTGAGTTGCGTTTTTTTTTTGATGATTTTCAGGTTTGGCTTGCTTTAGCATTTTTTTGGTGGTGTTTCTCTGTCGCTGAGGTATTGACTTTCTTTATATTGATTACCATTATGTAAAATAGAGGGCAGTTTTAATCAGAACCCAAGCCTACATAGTAGGCAGAACAATTTATAAAATTGTTCCTAACAACTAATTAAAAATCATTTTTTAAGTAATTAAGTTAATTTAATAAACTGATCAAAAATATTTTTTCCTGACTTTTATTCCTATAAGATAGGAAATAAGTAACAACATACAAAGTGAGTAATGGTGACAACAAAATACTAATAAATTAATCACCATGAAACAATAAAAATAATTGGTATGATAAATTTTTATCACAAGTGTATACCAAATTTATCTAGTGAATTGACTTGCTTATACAAACTAGATAGTAAAAACGAACCCTTGGATTGAAACACTCACCATGCTACAGTGTTTAAGAAGAGTAAGACGAGGTGTTCTGCCCCTTATGCCCTCCCTACCATGTTACCTCGACTCCATCTTACTTGGAGGTAACCCACACCTCCATGTGCAAACATGGGTGGATTATGAGCGCGTTCGATCACACAAGAGGTAAGTTCCTGTGGAACCCACAACTTCCATGATCGAGCCTCTGAAAATTCATCGCGTGAAAACTCTACGCGTTTGTAGATGAAACCATCTACGACCTTTAAATCGGGCAAACGATTTTTATTGCTTTCGATATCAGCGATCAATTTAATATATTGTCCTGATGAAAAATAAAGAGAAGATAAATCTATCTCTGGTTCTACAGAATCTAAGCTGTCAATGTTTGTAAAATTCAAGGGGTTTTCATTTTCGGACGGTAACCTCGATAATGCATCGGGAACAATATGTTCACTTCCCTTACGGTGTAAAATTGAAAAGTTGAAACCTTGGAGCTTTATGGACCAACGAGCTAGCCGGCCATTTAGGTCTGGTTGACGCATTAACCATTTTAGTGAAGCGTGATCCGTTATTACACAAAACTCGTGACCTTCAACGTATTCTCTAAATTTTTCTATGCTTAAAACTGCAGCAAGGCATTCGAGTTCGGTGTTAGAGTAGTTCTGTTGGGCTCTATTTAATTTGTGCGAAAAAAAATGCAATGGGCCTTTCGACACCATTTTTATCTTCTTGAGCCAAAACTCCACCGACTGCTGTTTTGCAAGCATCACAAGAAATTATGAAAGGTTGTTCGAAATTCGGTGTTATTAATAACGGAGCAGAGGTTAATTTTTCTTTGATTAAATCAAAGGACTTTTGCGCTTCAGGGTTCCATACAAAAGTTTTACATTTTTTCGTGAGGTTAGTTAACGGACTAGTTAACGAAGCAAAATTTTCTAGAAATCGTCTGTACCAACCTACAAGACCTAAAAATTGGCGAACCTATTTAGCTGATTTTGGTTCAGTTAACCCTTTAATGGCGGAAACTTTACTGGGATCAGGTTTTATACACCCAGAACCAATTATAAAACCTAAATATCGGACTTCCTTCATGCACCATTTGCATTTTGCAATATTTAACGTCAGACCGGCTTTGCGAATTAATTGTGCTACTTCGAGCAATAAAGAAATATGTTCTTCGAAA
Organism: Cordilura impudica; assembly: GCA_963682025.1. Taxonomy (NCBI): domain Eukaryota; kingdom Metazoa; phylum Arthropoda; class Insecta; order Diptera; family Scathophagidae; genus Cordilura; species Cordilura impudica. The sequence continues at coordinate 59,442 of CAVMKG010000287.1, read as the reverse complement.
TCATCGCTTACTAAGAGCAAATCGTCTAAATAAACGAAGACTCGATTTTTAAGATGCGGTGGAATAATAACATCCATTAATCGGCAAAGAGTCTGGGGTGCATTGGTTAAACCAAAAGGCATCACTTTAAATCGATATAAGGGTCGATTAGGAATGGTGAAGGCTGTCATATCACGAGATTTTTCTTCTAATCCAACTTGCCAAAAAGCGTGTTTTAAATCCAAAGATGAAATGAATTCTGCTTTAGGCAGTCTAGATAAAATTCCGTTGATTTTGGGTTGAGGGTAGGCATCGCGAATAGTTACACTATTTAATTTTCGAGAGTCCAGACATAGTCTGAATTTTCCTTCTCTCTGGACGCAAGCTACAGGACTACTCCAAGAACAAGTAGGAGGGGCTTTTTCTATCACTCCGAGCGCCAACATGCGATCAACTTCGTCATGAATTTTCTTTTCTACTGCGGGAGAGACAGAAAAGTACCTTTGCTTGATGGGTTTGACTCCTGGCTCTATTTCAATCGAATGCTCTAAAATGGTGTTCTTACCTAAACCTTCTTTGTCAAAATCTGGAAAAATCTTTATAATTTGATCTAATCTATTTCGCTGTTCGTTGGTTAGAATATTCTCTTCGCAAACTTGATTAAGCTCTTCAATTTTTAATGGGCTGTTCCCAAAAATCATAGACATAAGTCCAAAGGCGTGCCAAAAATCTATTCCTAAGTATACCTCATGGGTTAAATCTGGTATTATATAAAAACGTACTAATTTGGTAATATTTCGGTAGGTGACATTTGTTTCTACGAAACCTAAAATTTTATATTGCTGACCGCCAGCTGCTTCTACGAAATTAGAAAATTTTTTAAAAGGTAAATTTTTACCAAGAAAAGTTTTTGCAGCGGAACCACTTATGCAAGATAAAGAGGCGCCTGAATCCAAAAGGCCTAATAATTTCATTCCAAAGATAACAATTTGGATATAGGGTCTTATGTCTGATTTTGACTTCTCAATAGATTCAATGCAACTTCGGACTTTAAACTTGTTTAATTTTAACATTTTATAAAAAATTCTAATTCGTAGAGTACTTCTTTTTACTTTATGAATTTGCGAGTTAAATTTCGCTGGGGTGTTAATCGATTCGCAGAAAATTCGTTTTCTAGCTAACTCATATAATCTAACTCTCTCATGGTATGGCTTGATGGGAAATAAAATTGGTTTAGACTTTTCCTTGTCATTTTTCAAAATTGTAAAATTGGTAAAATTGGTGGAATCGGTTTGTGAGCTACCGTCAGAGCTGGTCTTTAAAATTTCTGTGTGGTGGATAACGTTTTCAATGATGTTTTCGCTTGAAGGGGAACTTAATTCATTCTCGAGCGGAAGCTGGTGTTGTTGCTGGCGCTCGCCTGGAAGTTTCCCTGACACTTTTCACATTGGGGTCTATACATTCCTAAGGTACCACATCCATAACAAAATATGGTTCTGTCTTCGAGACAGTCCATATATCTGTGGCCTTCCTTTCGGCAGTTCCAGCAGATATTATTTTGTCTTCGGGCCGGGTCTTCTTTTTGCTTGCGGACTTCGCAAACTTCTTCAGGTGGGTCTTCATCGAAAAATTCATCCTCAATGTCAATTTCATTAACTTGTCTTCTAAAAGTTTTATGAGTTCTATCGAGTTCGAAACTCAGTGCCTCTCGTCGCAAAACCAAATGACGTAAATGAGAGACATTGTCAATTTGGAGGTAGAATAGTTCTCTCCTCAAATGAGGTCTTAAATTTCTACGCAAAATTTCTGTCAATTCGGATTCGCTCAGGGGATATCGTAGACGATCGCAAAGCTGCAGAATGGCATGGTGAAAATCGTCAAAGCTTTCGTTAGCATTTTGCTTTCGATCTCTGATCATTTCTCTGATATCTAGGTCAGATAAATGATCCCTAAAATGATTTTTAAAAGCTCTACATAAATCTTCCCATTCGATTCTATCGACGGTGCTGCGATATCGCCATTCTTTAGCTTTGGACGTAAACAAAATGTGACAATGGTCACTTAATAACCTGAAATCTCCCGCTAAACTATCTTTTGTTAACGAATTTATCATATAAATGAATTTCTCTACCGGTAACCCTGAGGAATTTCCATTAAACGTTATGTTCCAACTATTAATCAGACTTGCAATCTTCCCACTATTGTTAATGGCAACGGGCGATAATGATGCTCTTTCACGACTTGCTGTTTTACAGACGGGTGAGTAGAAGGAGGCCTAATATTACGCGGAGGGACAAAAGTAGGTTCCTGGGGAACCTGATGAAAAGACGGTGCTGAAAAATTTCGAGGGACGGACGCATTCGGAAAGATCGCTCTGGGCCATTCAGGCTCTCTATTCGCGCTAAGGTTTACGCTTGAGAATTGCTGGGACAATCTTTCAACTACGGCGTGAAGCTTATTGATCTCGCCTTGAAAGCTGGTTTCAATTTTAGATCTAATGCGGTCCTCTAAACTATCTCTTCCTTCACCACTAGTCTGACCTGGTGAAATATTTCGGTTGGCATTAAACTCTTCGCTTCTTTGCTTTCTGCCGGATAAAATTCTTTCCGCGGATTTCGGATTCGTTCCAGTATTAACTGGTAAACTTTCATTATTAATTCGGACGGAATATTTTAATAAACTGTTTTTAGTGACAGTTTTGTTACATTGTGGACAACAAGTCGAAACGTTGAGGAAATTAAAAAGGCACTCGTGGTGGAAAACGTGTCTACATCTGGTAGAAACTAAGTTGCTGGTATGATCGTAGCTTTCTTGGCATATCAAACAAACGTTTTCGGCTAAAGCCGAAGCTAAACTTCCTGGACTATGTCGTACCGCCATGATTTCGGACTAAATATAACAATTTTAACGAAAATATATTCGGACGATATGAAAGAATGAACGAGTGTTGTTATAACGACAATGACAGCGAATATAATGAGATGTTACGCAGTTGAGATAATTTTAAGTCAAATTAAGTTCAGGCTCAATAGAACCAATATAGGCTGTAAATAAATAGATGAGCGTTTATAAGGTTGAGTTTGGCTGAGCTAGGTAAAGTTCAAAAGAAGTTAATGGGAAATATTTAAGCAATGACACGCGTTCAATTGATTACACTTTTAGTTTAAGTGAACAAAGGTGGTACGGCCCACAAATGAATTTTATGAATTCCAAAAAAAAATTTTATAATTTACGTTAATTTAAATTTACGAAAAATTTGAGTTCAAAGATTAATAAAGTTAGTTAAAATTGATCAAAAGTTGGAGTTTTTTAATCGAACCCACGCAAAATTATTCAAGAATTAAATTTTCAATTAAGTTTCAAAGCAAACTTAAATTTTTAAAAATTATCAAAAGATTCAATATAAGTTCCCTTAAATTTAATAAAAATTTCAAAATTAAAGTTCAGAAAAGTCTTTTAAAATTTCAAAATTAATTTTCAACAAATTTTCAAAATTTCTATATAATATAATTTTCAATATAGTTTTCATATATAATTTTATCAAAACTTCCAACCAGTTCAAATACCATTCTTAATGTCAAAAAATTCTAAAAATTTCAATATACTTTTTCAATAGAGTTATAATTCAATAAATTGTTAATAAATTTTTAATATATAATTTTCAATATAAATTTAATATAAGTCAATGTAGTATTTCAATATAATTTTTCAATACTTTAATTTTCAATATAGCTTTTCACTATAGTTTTCAAAATTTAATTTTCAATATAAAAATTTTCAAAAGGTTTCAAAAAAAATTTCAATTATAATTTCGATATAAACTTCATAAAGATTTCCACAAAAATTTTCAATAGTATTCAATCTATGTTAATATAAATTTTCAAAATTAGTTCCAATATTTTTTTTTTTTTTTAATAAAAATTTTCCAAAATTTAAAACTTAGTTCAATTATAAGTTAATAAAAATAACTTTCAGAAAATTTCAAAATTTTCAATATACTTTTCAATATATTTCAAAAAAAAATTTCAATAAATTGTCAACCCAATGTACTTATCCAAATCAAACCAATCAATTAAAAAAATCCGTAAGTAAGTATGACCATCCATCAAAATTAAAAAATTTTAAAATTTTATACTTGCGATTCTAAGTTTCTTTTCGATTGTTTGCAGCTATTTCGGTACTATAAAAATCATTTTGGACAAGTAACCGGTTCGTCTAGAACGAAGTTCTTGTATTCCAAAAACGACCTTTAATGACCAAAGCAAACGGATACCACAAAAATCAAATTAAAAAAAATGTTGAAATGTGAACTCAAATGTCAAACAAGTTTCCATTTCGGTTAATGTAAATAGGGATATACCCATATTTAATTAAAATTCCAGAAATATCAGCAAGTATGACTTCAAGAACACGGATACAAAAAAGATTAGGATTAAGGAACAATGTGCTTTCCCGGTGCAAAGATGTTAAAAATTGAAATAAATTATTAAGTTCCTTTTTAAAAAAATTATGAATTAAAAAGAAGAAAGAAAAAAAAATCCGGTCTATTGTTTCGAGCCCCACGTTGGGCGCCATTTCTGTAATGGTGCGGTAACGTGGTTATCGAAAATGATCAACATATCGGCCCCACGTTGGGCGCCATTTCTGTAATGGTACGGCGTTGATGGAAGATCCGCTTCCGTTTCCCTGAGCCTTTGCTGGTCGCTCGTGCTGGCGTAGGGGCCTAGCTCGCCGGATCGGTGGGGTCTTGCTCAGGCCCAGGGAAACCGCACTACAGATTTTCACGTTAGATTTAAAAAAACAACTGTCAAAACAAACGGACGCTAAATGGGACGGATGGCCATACTTACCTTGGGATTGGGGACGAGGTGTTCTGCCCCTTATGCCCTCCCTACCATGTTACCTCGACTCCATCTTACTTGGAGGTAACCCACACCTCCATGTGCAAACATGGGTGGATTATGAGCGCGTTCGATCACACAAGAGGTAAGTTCCTGTGGAACCCACAACTTCCATGATCGAGCCTCTGAAAATTCATCGCGTGAAAACTCTACGCGTTTGTAGATGAAACCATCTACGACCTTTAAATCGGGCAAACGATTTTTATTGCTTTCGATATCAGCGATCAATTTAATATATTGTCCTGATGAAAAATAAGGAGAAGATAAATCTATCTCTGGTTCTACAGAATCTAAGCTGTCAATGTTCGTAAAATTCAAGGGGTTTTCATTTTCGGACGGTAACCTCGATAATGCATCGGGAACAATATGTTCACTTCCCTTACGGTGTAAAATTGAAAAGTTGAAACCTTGGAGCTTTATGGACCAACGAGCTAGCCGGCCATTTAGGTCTGGTTGATGCATTAACCATTTTAGTGAAGCGTGATCCGTTATTACACAAAACTCGTGACCTTCAACGTATTCTCTAAATTTTTCTATGCTTAAAACTGCAGCAAGGCATTCGAGTTCGGTGATAGAGTAGTTCTGTTGGGCTCTATTTAATTTGTGCGAAAAAAAATGCAATGGGCCTTTCGACACCATTTTTATCTTCTTGAGCCAAAACTCCACCGACTCCTGTTTTGCAAGCATCACAAGAAATTATGAAAGGTCGTTCGAAATTCGGTGTTATTAATAACGGAGCAGAGGTTAATTTTTCTTTGATTAAATCAAAGGACTTTTGCGCTTCAGGGTTCCATACAAAAGTTTTACATTTTTTCGTGAGGTCAGTTAACGGACTAGTTAACGAAGCAAAATTTTCTAGAAATCGTCTGTACCAACCTACAAGACCTAAAAATTGGCGAACCTATTTAGCTGATTTTGGTTCAGTTAACCCTTTAATGGCGGAAACTTTACTGGGATCAGGTTTTATACACCCAGAACCAATTATATAACCTAAATATCGGACTTCCTTCATGCACCATTTGCATTTTGCAATATTTAACGTCAGACCGGCTTTGCGAATTAATTGTGCTACTTCGAGCAATAAAGAAATATGTTCTTCGAAATCATCGCTTACTAAGAGCAAATCGTCTAAATAAACGAAGACTCGATTTTTAAGATGCGGTGGAATAATAACATCCATTAATCGGCAAAGAGTCTGGGGTGCATTGGTTAAACCAAAAGGCATCACTTTAAATCGATATAAGGGTCGATTAGGAATGGTGAAGGTTGTCATATCACGAGATTTTTCTTCTAACCCAACTTGCCAAAAAGCGTGTTTTAAATCCAAAGATGAAATGAATTCTGCTTTAGGCAGTCTAGATAAAATTCCGTTGATTTTGGGTTGAGGGTAGGCATCGCGAATAGTTACACTATTTAATTTTCGAGAGTCCAGACATAGTCTGAATTTTCCTTCTCTCTGGACGCAAGCTACAGGACTACTCCAAGAACAAGTAGGAGGGGCTTTTTCTATCACTCCGAGCGCCAACATGCGATCAACTTCGTCATGAATTTTCTTTTCTACTGCGGGAGAGACAGAAAAGTACCTTTGCTTGATGGGTTTGACTCCTGGCTCTATTTCAATCGAATGCTCTAAAATGGTGGTCTTACCTAAACCTTCTTTGTCAAAATCTGGAAAAATCTTTATAATTTGATCTAATCTATTTCGCTGTTCGTTGGTTAGAATATTCTCTTCGCAGACTTGATTAAGCTCTTCAATTTTTAATGGGCTGTTCCCAAAAATCATAGACATAAGTCCAAAGGCGTGCCAAAAATCTATTCCTAAGTATACCTCATGGGTTAAATCTGGTATTATATAAAAACGTACTAATTTGGTAATATTTCGGTAGGTGACATTTGTTTCTACGAAACCTAAAATTTTATATTGCTGACCGCCAGCTGCTTCTACGAAATTAGAAAATTTTTTAAAAGGTAAATTTTTACCAAGAAAAGTTTTTGCAGCGGAACCACTTATGCAAGATAAAGAGGCGCCTGAATCCAAAAGGCCTAATAATTTCATTCCAAAGATAACAATTTGGATATAGGGTCTTATGTCTGATTTTGACTTCTCAATAGATTCAATGCAACTTCGGACTTTAAACTTGTTTAATTTTAACATTTTATAAAAAATTCTAATTCGTAGAGTACTTCTTTTTACTTTATGAATTTGCGAGTTAAATTTCGCTGGGGTGTTAATCGATTCGCAGAAAATTCGTTTTCTAGCTAACTCATATAATCTAACTCTCTCATGGTATGGCTTGATGGGAAATAAAATTGGTTTAGACTTTTCCTTGTCATTTTTCAAAATTGTAAAATTGGTAAAATTGGTGGAATCGGTTTGTGAGCTACCGTCAGAGCTGGTCTTTAAAATTTCTGTGTGGTGGATAACGTTTTCAATGATGTTTTCGCTTGAAGGGGAACTTAATTCATTCTCGAGCGGAAGCTGGTGTTGTTGCTGGCGCTCGCCTGGAAGTTTCCCTGACACTTTTCACATTGGGGTCTATACACTCCTAAGGTACCACATCCATAACAAAATATGGTTCTGTCTTCGAGACAGTCCATATATCTGTGGCCTTCCTTTCGGCAGTTCCAGCAGATATTATTTTGTCTTCGGGCCGGGTCTTCTTTTTGCTTGCGGACTTCGCAAACTTCTTCAGGTGGGTCTTCATCGAAAAATTCATCCTCAATGTCAATTTCATTAACTTGTCTTCTAAAAGTTTTATGAGTTCTATCGAGTTCGAAACTCAGTGCCTCTCGTCGCAAAACCAAATGACGTAAATGAGAGGCATTGTCAATTTGGAGGTAGAATAGTTCTCTCCTCAAATGAGGTCTTAAATTTCTACGCAAAATTTCTGTCAATTCGGATTCGCTCAGGGGATATCGTAGGCGATCGCAAAGCTGCAGAATGGCATGGTGAAAATCGTCAAAGCTTTCGTTAGCATTTTGCTTTCGGTCTCTGATCATTTCTCTGATATCTAAGTCAGATAAATGATCGCTAAAATGATTTTTAAGAGCTCTACATAAATCTTCCCATTCGATTCTATCGACGGTGCTGCGATATCGCCAATACCATTCTTTAGCTTTGGACGTAAACAAAATGTGACAATGGTCACTTAATAACCTGAAATCTCCCGCTAAACTATCTTTTGTTAACGAATTTATCATATAAATGAATTTCTCTACCGGTAACCCTGAGGAATTTCCATTAAACGTTATGTTCCAACTATTAATCAGACTTGCAATCTTCCCACTATTGTTAAGGGCAACGGACGATAATGATGATCTCTCACGACCTGCTGTTTTACAGACGGGTGAGTAGAAGGAGGCCTAATATTACGCGGAGGGACAAAAGTAGGTTCATGGGGAACCTGATGAAAAGACGGTGCTGAAAAATTTCGAGGGACGATCTCTCTTTCGGAAAGATCTCTCTGGGCCATTCAGGCTCTCTATTCGCGCTAAGGTTTACGCTTGAGAATTGCTGGGACAATCTTTCAACTACGGCGTGAAGCTTATTGATCTCGCCTTGAAAGCTGGTTTCAATTTTAGATCTAATGCGGTCCTCTAAACTATCTCTTCCTTCACCACTAGTCTGACCTGGTGAAATATTTCGGTTGGCGTTAAACTCTTCGCTTCTTTGCTTTCTGCCGGATAAAATTCTTTGCGCGGATTTCGGAATCGTTCCAGTATTAACTGGTAAACTTTCATTATTAATTCGGACGGAATATTTTAATAAACTGTTTTTAGTGACAGTTTTGTTACATTGCGGACAACAAGTCGAAACGTTGAGGAAATTAAAAAGGCACTCGTGGTGGAAAACGTGTCTACATCTGGTAGAAACTAAGTTGCTGGTATGATCGTAACTTTCTTGGCATATCAAACAAACGTTTTCGGCTAAAGCCGAAGCTAAACTTCCTGGACTATGTCGTACCGCCATGATTTCGGACTAAATATAACAATTTTAACGAAAATATATTCGGACGATATGAAAGAATGAACGAGTGTTGTTATAACGACAATGACAGCGAATATAATGAGATGTTACGCAGTTGAGATAATTTTAAGTCAAATTAAGTTCAGGTTCAATAGAACCAATATAGGCTGTAAATAAATAGATGAGCGTTTATAAGGTTGAGTTTGGCTGAGCTAGGTAAAGTTCAAAAGAAGTTAATGGGAAATATTTAAGCAATGACACGCGTTCAATTGATTACACTTTTAGTTTAAGTGAACAAAGGTGGTACGGCCCACAAATGAATTTTATGAATTCCAAAAAAAAATTTTATAATTTATGTTAATTTAAATTTACGAAAAATTTGAGTTCAAAGATTAAAAAAGTTAGTTAAAATTGATCAAAAGTTGGAGTTTTTTAATCGAACCCACGCAAAATTATTCAAGAATTAAATTTTCAATTAAGTTTCAAAGCAAACTTAAATTTTTAAAAATTATCAAAAGTTTCAATATAAGTTCCCTTAAATTTAATAAAAATTTCAAAATAAAAGTTCAGAAAAGTCTTTTAAAATTTCAAAATTAATTTTCAACAAATTTTTGAAAATTTCTATATAATATAATTTTCAATATAGTTTTCATATATAATTTTATCAAAACTTCCAACCAGTTCAAATACCATTCTTAATGTGAAAAAATTCTAAAAATTTCAATATACTTTTTCAATAGAGTTATAATTCAATAAATTGTTAATAAATTTTTAATATATAATTTTCAATATAAATTTAATATAATTCAATGTAGTATTTCAATATAATTTTTCAATACTTTAATTTTCAATATAGCTTTTCACTATAGTTTTCAAAATTTAATTTTCAATATAAAAATTTTCAAAAGGTTTCAAAAAAAATTTCAATTATAATTTCGATATAAACTTCATAAAGATTTCCACAAAAATTTTCAATATAGTATTCAATCTATGTTAATATAAATTTTCAAAATTAGTTCCAATATTTTTTTTTTTTTTTTAATAAAAATTTTCCAAAATTCAAAACTTAGTTCAATTATAAGTTAATAAAAATAACTTTCAGAAAATTTCAAAATTTTCAATATACTTTTCAATATATTTCAAAAAAAAATTTCAATAAATTGTCAACCCAATGTAGTTATCCAAATCAAACCAATCAATTAAAAAAATCCGTAAGTAAGTATGACCATCCATCAAAATTAAAAAATTTTAAAATTTTATACTTGTGATTCTAAGTTTCTTTTCGATTGTTTGCAGCTATTTCGGTACTATAAAAATCATTTTGGATTGTTTGCAGCTATTTCGGTACTATAAAAATCATTTTGGACAAGTAACCGGTTCGTCTAGAACGAAGTTCTTGTATTCCAAAAACGACCTTTAATGACCAAAGCAAACGGATACCACAAAAATCAAATAAAATAAATGTTGATAAAATTAATTTAAATTTTTAACCCTTAAAATGAAGGGTAAATAAAAACTTTTTTTGTTAAAACCAATGTAGAAAACCAAACCAAACCTAATCTTATCATTTTTGTGGGTTACCTCCAATTAAGATGGAGTCGAGGTAACATGGTAGGGAGGGCAAAAAGGGCAGAACACCTCGTCCCCAATCCCAAGGTAAGTATGGCCATCCGTCCCATTTAGTATCCGTTTTTTTGACAGTTGTTTTCTTTTAATCGCACGTGAAAATCTGTAGTGCGGTTTCCCTGGGCCTGAGCAAGACCCCACCCATCCGGCGAGCTAGGCCCCTACGCCAGCACGTGCGACCAGCAAAGGCTCGGGGAAACGGAAGCGGATCTTCCACCAAACGCCGCACCATTGCATGGCTGCAAACCGTCTGCAGCGCTGGGCGATCATTTTTATCTGTGTATGATTTTACAATTTGTTATAAAAAAGGGTCAGATATGAAGCATGCAGATGGGTTATCGAGGTTACCGTTAAGTAATCCTACAGAAATTGCAGAAGTAAGCAAATGAAAACAGGTTTAGTTTTGAATACAGTCTATGAATATGTTAATAATGGAAAGTGGCCACAGTATATAAATGCAGATTTTATTCCGTATTTTAACAAACGTTATTCACTAGGTATTGAAGATGGTTGTCTGTTCTATGCAAATACGTTGGTTGTACCGATGATATTAGTACGTAAAGTTTTAGAGTTGTTACACGAAAGTCATGTAGGCATTGTTCGAACGAAAAGTATAGCTCGAACATATGTATGGTGGCCCCGTATAGATTGAAGATTTCGTGCATAGATCTGAACCTTGTCAAACTTTAAAAAATTCTCCAAAGTCTATTTTAACAAAGTGGAAGCAAACCAGTTATCCATTCGAGATAATTCACACAGATTTTTGCAGAATCGATAATATAACAATACTGGGGTCGAATCATAGTATTCGTTATCGAAATTTTTCCAAAATAAAATACTTAGAGTAATTTTACTCTGTCACAGCTAACGAGTTATGATCCATAGTTAATAGTTGTTATGTTTAAAATTAAACCAACGCTCAAGTTATACGGTATACAAGCGAATGAATGTTTTTACAGCAATGATGATAGAATTGAATGTGTATCCATTTTTATAAAGAATTTTATCTTTTCCAGAGAGAAAGAGAGAGAGAAGAGTACTAATTTAACTGTAGTTCAGTGTTGTTCAAAAATAAAAATGTAATTGTGTTGTTGAGAAAATGAGAATTGCACTGTAAGAAATGTTCAATCCCAATAAACATTTTTGTTTGCTATTAACTTGAGGTGCATTTGAGATCAAATACATTTCTCAAATCTCCGACGTAAATTCTCAAATGCAACTCAATAGTCCGATTATAGTCTTCTCAACATATAAGGCACGTTTTTTATATGGTGATTTTCTTAGTTATCAAATTGAGAAATTTGTGATTCTCAACTTGATAGCAAAGAAATTTCTCCAATCGGTATCAAATGTAAGGTACGGAAAAAAATTATACTAATTTTAGAAATGAAAACAATGTACTTTTTTTTAATTTCATTACATATTTAACATTATTATGTACATGTTAATATTTTTAAAAATTTAGAATTAAAAATAAATGAATTAGTTATTTGTACATTTTATGAATATTAATATTAAATATCTCATAAATAAGAATTTAAATTAAAAAAATCGACAAAAAGTAGAAATAATTAAAAGTATATCAATTAATTATTTGTACTTTTTTTTTTGGCATTTTTTAATTTAATTTATTATTTTTGACATATTTAAATAATATCTCAAACTGAACGCAAATCGTATTCAAGTTTAAAAAATGTTTGGTCTCAAGTGGAGAAAAGCGTTGGATATCCAATTGAGAGTTAAAATATTTCTCAAAGATTGAAAAAAATGTTAAGTCTCAACTTGATGTCAAGTTGGAAGCAAACAAGGAGAAAAATTGTTCAACTCAAGTTGAGAATTACATTGGACATCAATTTGAGAACTTAAGTTTTCTCATACATTGGAGAAATAATATTTCAATGCATACTGGGTATGGGTTAATAGCAGTGTTAGTCTCTGTATAAATTTGTTTTGTATTGAAAATATGAAACTGTTAATGTTGTGTGTAAAACTGGTTTAAAGAAATAAAAATTAAACAAAAATTTAATTTTTATATTTTATATACATTATTTTATATATATTATATACATTAGGCTGGCTTTTTTTTCTATAAAAAACAAAAAGTTGTAGATTTTTTCAATCAATATTAATTTATTTGTATTTACATATTAAAATAATATCCTTAATATGATATCCTGTTAAAATAAAAATCAATGTGAGTCCGATCACAGGGGAGATGTGTAAACATCTACACTTTTCCAATTGTATTTCAGAAAGTATCAAATGTATTTCAGAAAACATCAGATGTATTTCAGAAAGTATCAAATATATTTCAGAAAACATCAAATGTATTTCAGAAATTATCAAATGTATTTCAGAAAATATCAATTGAATTTCAGAAAATATCTATTGAAATTCAGAATTAAAAAATAGTTTACCCTATAATACCGAAAAGTTATTATTGTTTCTATTAGTGATTTGGACTCGCAGATAATGTTTAGCCATATTTGGACTTATTTGTTATGCACTGGAAAATAAACTATCAAGGGCGGCCTTTTAATCGAAAGAAGATGAGGACTTCATTTGATAATCAGCTACAATATAAACTCCAGGATAGTATTTTGACCGATTTTGAAGTCATAATTTTGAAAAAAACAAGTTTATATCGTTACCTAAAATACAAAAGGCCGTAACTAACAAAAAGTTCAAAATTAACTTTTTGTATTGTAGTTACGGCCTTTTACTTAAAAACTACTATTTTACCATAAATTTGTTTTCGTAAAAAAAATTCATCTTTATTTTTCAGCTTGATTCTAAAATTTGGGTATTAAGTTTAAAGTAGTTTTTGTTTTATGATGTTTTTGCTTCTCCTATAAAAAAATTACGATATGTAGTTTTCACGAGATATTACAAACCCAGTGTAATACTTAAAAAATATGTTTTTATACAGCGTTCTGACTATTTTTCTGATATTTTCTGAAATTCAATTCATATTTTCTGAAGTAAATTTCATAATTTCTGAAATACATTTTATGTTTTCTGAAATACATTTGATGTTTTCTGAAATACATCAGATAATTGCTGAAATACATTTGATGTTTTCTGAAATACATTTAAAATTTTCTGAAATACATTTGATGGTTTCTGTAATACATTTGATAATTTCTGAAAAACATTCGATAATTTCAGAAATACATATGATGTTTTCTGAAATATAGTTGATATTTTCGGAAATACATTTGAAAAATGCTGAAATACATTTGATAATTTCGGAAATACATTTGATATTTTCTGAAATACATTTGATAATTTCTGAAACTCAATTGATATTTTCTGTATGCAATTGATGTTTTCTGAAATACAAATGATACTTTCTGAAAAACAATTGATGCTTTCTGAAATACAATTGATTATTACTGAAAATCAATTAATGTTTTCTGAAATTCAATTGATACTTTCTGAAAGTCAATTGATGTTTTCTGAAATACAATTGATACTTTCTGAAAAACAATTGATTTTTTCTGAAAATCAATTAATGTTTTCTGAAACAATTTGATACTTTCTGAAATTCAATTGATGTTTTCCGAAATACAGTTTGAAAAGGTGTAGTAATTAAAAAACACCTACGCTTATTTTTGACTTCTTCAAAGTTTTCCTAATATATATACAATTGAATATTTAAAATAAACGAAAAAGATTTGTGATTTTGCTAAACAGACAGCGAACTCGGCGGTTCTGCTTACTAAAAAAGTTCTGTAAATAGCAAATATATACTTGAAATTAAAAAAAAAAACAACTCTGTAAGTTTGTGAACATGTTAAACTAACAACACACCTAGCGGTCAATAGCTTGAATATTTAATTAACGAAAAAAAAGTTGTGATTTTGCTAAACAGACAGCGAACTCGGCGGTTCCGCTTAGTAAATACACCAATACACTTACATATACCACACACCGATTTTCCCTTACTCTGTTTTTTTGATTGTATTGTGAAATTGGATTTTACCCCTCCCCCTGAGCGCATAGATGTTTACACATCAAAAATTAAAAAATACACTTTTTGGAAGGAAAAAAAAATACATTCAATGAATGAATGAACGATCAGACACGAAATTTTAAAATTATTTCAACTTTTATTAAAAATAAATTAGGTTTTTTAATAATTCTATTAAGGGTTTTATAGATCTTGTTTTATAAATTTTTTCGCGACAATTGCGTTTTAGTAAAACATTTTTTAAATTTACAGAACTTAATGCGTTACGTTGTCTAGAACTAATAAATTTTAAATCTCAAAAAAATGTTCACAATTTTTATTTGTCGATCTTGGTCTCCAATTTGATCAACAATTCTTTTAATTTTTCAACTAAAATTATTTTTTTTAATTCTTTAATTTAACTCAATCTCTCTGTCTGTTGTCGGGCAACCCCATTCTCCCTTATCCAATTGATCTGAAACTTGGCCCATAGTCTTGTGGTGACTACAGATTAATTTTGGGGTCACGCACAGTCACGGAGTGATCTAAATATAATTTCCCCTCATCCGATCGATCTGAAACTTGGTCGGTAGACTTGCTGCGAAAAACGATTAAATTTGACATAGTCACGCACAGTCATTGAGAAATTCAAAACTCGTATGCATAAGGAAAGAAATAGTTTTAATAAAAACTTTGTTTTTATGGGTTAGATTATTTAATCAAACAGCTTTTCTTTTTCATTAAAATTCTTATACTCATAAAATATTTTTCGCATATTACGATTAATTTTTTTCAGTGCATTAAAAAAAATCAGCACACATCCGCACACGTCTTCATTTGTCGCTGTTTCAGTGACGAATAAATGCAAGAGCGTAAGAATACATGTGACTTGAGCAGGGACAATTGTCCTATGAAATAAACAGCACTGCTGTTGTCTAATTGGAATGTTTAATACACAATATGAATAGTGATTAACAAAAACAGTACTAAATTTAACTGTAGTCTAATTCGAATGTTTAATACAAAATATGAACAGTGATTAACAAAAGCATTCGATCATCATTTAATACATAACAATAGTAAAAGTGAAACGAGGCCTGAGGATTGTCCGTCTTCTTTAAATAATAAATCAAAATATGGAATGTCGATTGATTTTACTCGATATCGAATGCGACGATTTGCCCAATGGTTTTACTTGACGCATATTCAAAATGGATTGAATGTATAGTTATGAGGAAAACAGACCTCGAGAATTTGTCTGTGATCCGAAAATTCGTTTTTAAATTTGAATCATTATTATGTATGAAATATTAGGTGACCACGGCTCTCCAATTGGACGCCAGAGAAAGTTGCTTGTGAGCAACATTAGGCCATAGTGGTATATAAAAAAGTAAACATGATTTTCAATATAATTTTTTTTTTAATTATTTTATTTTATGAGTGATAAGACAAAAACAACTTTTGTTGTTGTTACAGCATTAGGATAATGGAGTTCCAGTTTTGCACAACCTGCAACAACCTTTCTCACCAAATACAACCCAGTGCCCAGTTGATCATATCATTTTTATTAGGGGTATCTCTGTTAACCTGTACTTTGTAGAACCATCACTGAAAATCCTGCTTGTTGTTGAAATCGAATCCTCGCTGTTTAATATAATTGAGGGTCGTCCCTTTTCGCATTTGATGCCATAGGACCCTTGCAAGTGATTACAGGAATAATCAATATTTTTGGTTCAAATTTTTTTATTTCTTTTTATATTTTTATAAGCCTTATATAATACAATAAATGTTACTACAGTGAACATTGGAAAACGTGAACTAATTAAAACCGAGGGTGTTCATGTTTTTGAGATTGTTCATGTTTTGGAATGTAACATTTTATGATTAAAACTGTATTCCTACCGCATTGTCTTACTACTTCTCTTAAAATAAAATATATGTTCTTCCATGTTATCTTCTTTTTGCTTGTAGTAATATTTTTACATACTGGTGTATACATATTTAGATTTCTTATTTACATTAGTACGTTTTAAAAATGAAAGGTTTATTTAACAAACAAATCTGTAATTTTTTTCTGCTCTATTTTTTTCAACATTTGAACAACTTCATTTCCTCTTAGGCGTCTAAGTACGTTTATGTCGCTTTGGTCAAAGCCTTCATCTGCACACCATTCCGAAGCCTTGCTAAATATTTCAACTGCTTCAGTTGCGCTAACTCTTTGAACGTCATCTTTCTCAACATAGGCATCGTCATCTTCCTTGTGTTCTTATTCATGTTCATGGTTCTGAGACGGATCAAATTCAAAATTGTCTTCATTCCATTCCTCAACAACTGATAACGGATAGTCAATCTGCAGTTAAATATGAAGCTGGTAATTTGATTAAAGTTTAATGAAATCTATAACATACCTGAGGATTCAAACTTTGAAGAAATAGTACTGTGTCCCACTTTTCCTTCAAAACACTAAATGGAATATTGTCATTTACTAAGACACTTAGAATATTGGCCCAGCATTTAGCTAAAGTCTCTGCGCTGGCTCTATTCCATGAGAAAATAATAGCTTCTTTCAAGGTCAAGCGTTTCATGCACTCAATAAGATTAGAGTAGTAGTACAGTTTCGTTATTTTTATGGCATTCTGATCCATAGGTTAGATCAGCGGAGTTACATTAGGCGGCATGAATATGGCGATTATATTCCCATCATTCGATTTTAGTTCATTTTCACTACGATGAGATGGTGCATTATCTAATAATAGAAGACCCTTATGTGGCAAGTTTTTTTGACTCAGAAAAGCTTTAACCTTGAAATAAGTAACAATTTTAAAAAGATTTATGTTTGAGTTTGATAAGTAAAATGTTTACCTGTGGTACAAAGGACTGGTGGAACCACTCCATGAAAATTGAAATAGTCATCCACTACGATTTGGAGCTGTTGCATTCGGTCGGACAAGCAAAGTTTTTGAAGCAACGTGGGTTTTTGCTTTTCCTATAGCCAACAACTTAAGGCTGTGTGTGCCTGAAGCATTTGCGCAACACAGGAGGTATATCGCTGCTTCTCTGTCTTTGCGCCTGGAGCAGATTTCTCCAATGTTGAAACATAGGTTTTCTCTGGCAAAAGTTTCCAGAATAAACCAGACTCATCTGAATTGTATAACTGTTCTTTACACAGTCCCATTTCCTCAATTTTTCTATTATTTTTAATTTAAATGGATGAACTAAGTGAGGCTATGATGTAACTTCTCACCAGTTATTTTGAGAAGTCGAATGCCATATCGTTTTTTAAAATTACTTAACCATCCATCAGTTGGCAAAAACCCACCTTCATTTGCCTTTATTATTGAATGGAACTCTGTAGCTTTTGCTTTCAGCATTAGTCCACTTACATGCCATAAACCACTTGTAAAGATATTTTTCCATTTTTGGCAGCTCTGATGATCTTAATGTCTTTTTCCTGATCCAGAATATGTATTACTAACACTTTTCAAAATTAAATTTTTTTTCTTTTTATACTACAGATTGTTGACTTAGTGACACCATACTTTTTTGATAAGTTTGTCCCGCTTACTCCTTCTTTAATTTATGACAATGTTCATGTTCAAGTCAGAGAAACAAAATGAGAGAAAACGCGAAGTGGGCAAATTATGTTTAGGCATTTCATATCCAAAATGTCTTTGAACCGTAAACAACCAAAATGCGTCCTTGTACTCAATGCTTTAAAAGAGTTAGAAAAATTAAAAATACAAATTGAAGAAGAAAAAATGGAAGAAAAAGCACGAGATTTTGGGTGAATCTTTTTTTAGAATGAAATTAATTATTTCGCTTTTATTTAGTTTAAGTTGCGCCATTTTAAAATACTTAAACGACAAAATAGAATGAAACTTCAAATAAGCGGTCTCCACTAGCCATTGACTTGAACATTGTCATGAATTATGGCTAGTCGAGACTCCATGTAAAGCTTTCCAAAATTTCTGCTTTTTCGTTTAATGTTAAAACCTTGACTTTTATTGAACACATTTTTAAACAGAAAATAAGACGTTGATCAACCCAAATGAAGCAAGAGAAAAACAGCAACTGCGTGAGAAATGATAGCAATACACACGCGTATGGTACCAAATACATACTACGCATTGTCAATGTTATGGGACTCCCCGAATTCTTAAAAATTAATTCAGTGCATTTCTATGTAGAAATGTTAAAAAATTTCTGTTCACGTTTTAGAGCATTTAGATTTGTTCACGTTTTAGAGCAGTCAATGTAAAAAATACAGTGTTCACATTTTGGGATTCTTTAAGTACAATTTAATATTTTCTTTGTACTTTTCCGCTTTGAGTCGATTAGCCATTTTTGGGTTAATTCTGGGTTAAAATCTATGAAACTCCTTTTTTATACATCGTTGAAAGGAGTGTTTACATAGATTTTAACTAGTAAAACCATTAATGGTACTTAGATATTGTTCGCCACCTTCTCTCTTTATTTTTTAACTTATAAAATCAATCGTTTTGGTACCTTCGTACACATAAACACCATCCATTGTGCATATTTTAAAAAAGGTAATACATTATCATTTTATATACAAATAAAATAGAGATTTTATTTTCTCTACGTATAAAACCTAAAATTAAATTGTGTTTTTATTTTTTATATATATTTTGCTACATACGCAAACATATGGTCCTTCGAACCGGATCCTGAGGAAAAGTTTGGAAAATTTTTAAAAATTATTAATTTCAACATTCCCACAGCCTTTATCTTGTCAACATCAGCAAGAACCTGCAAAAACAACCCTTCACTTTAACTACAGCAGAAACCAATAAATTAAAAAGGTGCGTATAGTTCAGTTTTTTTTATGTGTGAGCAAATCAAAAAATTTAAAATTTAAAAAGTGTATAATTAAAATTTATTTAAAAATAAAAAAAAGTTTCATCATTATTAAAATACTATTTTTTTTCTTACTTTTCGTTTTACAACCCTACGCGTTATGTTACATCACGTGTATATTCTTTACGTGGACGGTGATATTATATTATATCGTGTTTGTTTTAATCGAAAATAAAAAGAAAAAGCCGTCGGGATTTTTAAAAAGTGTTTAGTGCAATTAATAATAATTTAAACACATATACATCCATACATAACAATAAAAATAATAACTCAGCTTTTCTCCTTTTTGTTATACATACATATACGCTCACGCGAACGTTTTTTTTTCGTGTTAAAGCTGCTTAAGCTGAATAGTGTTTATTTCTCTATACGTTCACGCGTTGGCTTTTTTTTGTGTTTATGCTCAAGAGTGTGTTCATTTCTCTTCACACTAATATAAGTTAAGGCATGACACACTTCCATGCCATCTTATCAGTCCGCTAATATGGCGAACAAATCTGTCCGCCAATATGGTGACAAATCAGTCCGCAAATATGGCGAACAAGTCAGTTCGCCAATCAGAACAGTCCGCCAATATGGTGAATAAATTTGTCTGCAAACATGGCGACCAAATCAGTCCGTCATTCATGCCGCCCAATATGGTGAACGAATTAGTTTACCAATTATCCTCATATTCACACTCACACAATGTGACGTCATTAATTTTTTGGTAAATAATTATTTTGCCACCCAACTTGACAAACACCTTAGTTTGTCATTTATTTTTATAAATGTTTTTGCCCTCATCAAATTACTTTAAACGGGCACGAGTATGTTGCAATATCACATTGCATTGTTTTACATTTAATTTTATGTCGCAATATCATATTGCATTCCCAGGCATTTTTTATTTATTATTTTTCTGGCACCAATTACGGCCATTCACACTTCTATTTGTTTTGGGTGTCAGTTTCACAAAACATTTCCTCAAACCGCTGCATTTTATTTAATTGTCTTGTCCCCTAATTCTGCAACGTAAACAGTCCTTGCACTTGAAACTACCGCGATTTATGATTGTGAAACCAAGGCACTTGACTTGAATTTATGTCAACCATATGTTTTGATTGAGTTGCGTTTTTTTATGATTTTCAGGTTTGGCTTGCTTTAGCATTTTTTCGGTGGTGTTTCTCTGCTGCTGAGGAGTGCTTTCTTTTGTTAAAATAAAGAATAAATAAAATAGATTTGAGTTAGTTTTAAGCAGTAGTATTATATGGAGCCTACATAGTAGGTAATAAAACGTCAATAAAATAAAAATAAATAATCACAACAAAGCTTAATAAAATAATTTACATGTAACATGTGAAAGAAAATAAAAATAAATAATTACAAAAACAACAAAATAATTAATCACAGCAAAGCTTAATGAAATAATTTACATATGTGTATTTATATGTATGTATGGATATGACTTTATTTAGTGTAACATGTAAAAGAAAATAAAAATAAATAATTACCACAGCAATAAAATAATTTATATACGCACACGCATTGTGTTGGTTTGTTTTTTTTCTACAACATTGCTAGTCAATATCCAGTGTGTTTTCATTTTTATTTTATTTTTTTTTGCAAATTTTGGTTTTGCTTCTAATTTGTTAAAATAATACCACATATTAAGAAAATAAAATTTTTTAATATAGTTTTATATTGATAGTTTATAATATATTATTATTTTTTCGTATTTTTTTTAAAGTTTTTTTATATTGTTATTTAAATTAAATTAACTTATTTTAAAATAAATTCGAACCAAAATGCCGGGAACTACACTTGATATTTTTATTCGCGATTCGGATACGCTCATTAAATTTGAGGCGAAATTCAACGATATTCGTGAGTAGTTACATTCGGTATTTAATCTTCAAATTCGTGGAAAAGAATTGGACTTGCTTTGGGAACAAGTAAAATCGACATATCGTACTTGTTTATCATATTTAGAAAATTCGGATGACGCGGAACCGGCGGATTTTGACGCGGCTGAATCGAAATATGAAGCTCGGGAAAATTGTTTCGAAATGCCCTCTCACTAATCAAGGTTTTGATTTTGCGTGGCGCAACTTGAGGGACGCATATGATAATCCGCGTATGCTGATTAATAACCAGTTAAAATCGCTATTTAGCCTTCCCTTTCTTGATAAGGAAACCTCGTCGGGATTAAAAACTTTACAACGCGGAATAAGCGGTTGCCTTACGGCTATGTCAATTTATAATATTTCGACGCACAACTGGGATTCTATTATTGTATTTCTTTGTATTCAACGGTTACCTTCGCAAACTGTTAGTCTGTGGGAACAGAGTATAAAGGACAAATCAGCTTTGTCACTCTGGAAGGATTTGGACCTCTTTCTGACAGAAAGAGTTCAAACTTTAGATTGTTTCGTGATCTTAGGGGTTCAGAATCTGCTAAACGGCTTTCTGAACCTAAAATCAGAGCGCATCATACCAATGCTGCTTCAACTTCAAGTTCTTCTTGTGTTCTTTGTAAGAATCAAGTTCACTTTTTACGTTCTTGTCATCGATTCAAAAGTTTATCTGTTTTGTAGCAGGTCGTATAATTGCTCCATTTGTAACAAGAGACATCAGACTATGTTACACCGTGAATTACCATCTTCTGAAGTTTCTAGGGATACTAATCGGTCGAATTCGGGTGTTAGTTCGGTTTCTGTTTCTCGAGTTTCAAACTCCGTACCTGCAATCGCATCATCTTCGAATGCCAATCATGCCACAGCTCCTACAAATCGTCAAGTATTTCATACAGCGCAAAGTAGGACTGTACTGTTAGGGACAGCTATGGTGAATCTTATTCATCAGGGTACTACGTACCCAGCCCGGGCCCTTATTGACCCTGCTTCTAAAGCATCGTTCATTTCTGAACGTTGCAAAATCGCCTGAAAATTTCGGCGCATTCGACGAATGCTCAAATTTCAGGAGTTAATCAGGCAGTTACGGCAATGTCTAGAAAACTTTGTTCATTGAAAATTGGCTCCACCCTCGATTCATCCCTTGTATTGGAAACATTGGCACTTGTTTTGCCAAATATTTCGGGTAATTTACCATCATTTACAGTCCACTCGTATTTAAAGCAAAATTTGCCAAACCTTCGTTTGGCCGATATTAATTTTGATGACAGTCGATCTGTTGATCTTTTGTTTGGAGAAATTCGTCGCAATATTTTGGGCTCTTTACTAGCTCAGAACACTATTTTTGGCTGGATTATTACTGGTCCAGTTGTACAACCTCAAGATCAGGTATATTCTACGAATGTCGAATTTTCAGAGGAAGATTGCCTTAGCAAAAATCTTTTGAGATTGTGGGAACTTGAGGAAACTCCTAAAAGAAAAATTCTATCTCCATTTGACAAATTTTGTGAGGAAAATTATAAAGCGACTAATCGTCGCGAATCTGATGGTCGATATGTAGTGGCTCACCCATTTAAGCCTGAATTTCCTGAAAAATTTTCTTTAGGGATTTCAAGACCTGGTGTTATGGGACAATATCTTAGGACCGAATCATCTTTACTACGTAGACCTGCAATTAAGGAGATGTACGATGACGTCGTTAGGGAGTATTTGGACATAGGACATATGAGACCGGTATTACCAAATTTTTCATCTCCTACATCTTTTTGTTATTTACGTCATCATCCGGTGGTAAAACTAGAACATAAGACAACTAAGTTGAGAGTTGTTTTCAACGCTTCAAATAGAACTTCTAATGGAATTAGTTTAAACGATTGCCTTTACGTAGGACCTACCTTACAAGCAGACTTAGTTCTACTTATTCTTAGATGGCGTCTGTTTAAATTCGTCTTCAATTATGATATTACTCAAATGTATAGGCAGATTCGGGTTGATCCTTCTCATATCCCTTTTCAACGAGTTTTGTTTAGGGATTCTCCGACGGAGACCGTAAGGGAGTATGAATTACAGACAGTGACTTTTGGCGTTAACTGCGCCCCATACCTTGCCATTAGGACGTTATTACAACTCGCGGACGATTCAGAGGCTGAGTTCCCTCTCGCAGCACATATTCTACGAAAGTGCATGTACGTTGACGACGTTTTGACAGGGACTCATGACATTTCGACTGCATTAATGGCTCGTGATCAACTCGTCGCTGCTTTGGCCTCTGCTAAGTTTCAGCTAAGAAAATGGACTTCCAACGACAGGACTATTTTGAAAGACATACCTTTGGACCATTTAGTTGACGCTAAATTATTGACCTTTATAGAATCGAGTACTTCAAAGACTTTAGGAATTCAGTGGAACGCTCAGTTGGACTCGTTTTATTTTAGCGTGACTCCTATTTTATTAAAATCTGCGTATACTAAGAGGGAAGTCTTATCGACTATCGCGAAATTGTTTGATCCTGTAGGTTGGTTAGGTCCTGTCATTGTGGTTGCTAAAATTATCATGCAAAAAATTTGGCTTGATAATATAAATTGGGATAATATGCTTCCAATTTCGACGGAAGATGAATGGAAAAGATTTGTAACTTCTTATCATGAGGTAAATACTATTCGTATTCCAAGATGGGTTAATTATTCGCCGGGAAATTCTGTTGAGCTTCATGTTTTTTCTGATGCCTCGGAAAAGTGATACGCGGGGTTGATTTACATTCGAATTCAGGCCTCTAACAGCAAAATTCATACTCACCTACTTTCATCGAAAACCAAAGTAGCCCATCAAATCAATTTCTTTACCTCGTTTAGAGCTGTGCGGGGCGGTGTTAGCCTCTGAACTTTTGAAGACGGTAATAAGTGAAATTGATATTAAAATTGATCAAATTTACTGTTGGACTGATTCGACGATAGTCCTTTCTTGGTTAAGGAAAACGCTGTGTTCCTGGACCACATTTGTAGCGAACAGAGTATGCCGCATTCAAGAAAATGTAGGAAACCATAATTGGTATCATGTTCGTTCTGCGGATAATCCTGCAGATTTTGGTAGTCGTGGTACCTCTCCCACTGAGCTGGAAAATAGTGAGTTTTGGTGGCATGGTCCAAGATGGCTGTGTCAAGATAAAGTGCACTGGAATATAACGGATCTAAGAGGGAAGATATATATGTGGATATTTTGAATAATTACTCTCGTCTTGATCGAGCTCTTCGGATAATCTCATATATTTTGAGGTTCTTTTACAATAGTCATTCATAGATCAAATCGTTATATGAATGTGGATAAAATCGTTGCTGGTTATGAAATCAGAAGAACAAAATTGCATTTAGCCATTGTGGCCTGTTAGACAAAAAACCGTTAAGTTCAAAGAGTTGCCTTATTTCTTTGAATCCCTTTCTCGATAAAGACGGTGTGATAAGATTGAATGGTCGCTTGATTAAATCACCATCCCTTTCATATACGGAGAAATATCCTATTACTTTACCTTATTCGAGCCGATTTACTCAATTGTTAATAGAATTTGTTCATATGATTTCCATTCACGGTGGAAATCAGTTGATGTTGCGAATATGGCGCATGGAATATTAGGTTCCACGCTTGAAGTCGAAAATTCGTGGAGTCATTGGTCGTTGTAAACGGTGTATTATTGACCGTAAAATATCTTGTCGTCAAATTATGGCGGCTCTGCCCCCTGAAAGAACTACTCTTACTAGACCATTTATGACAACGGGCGTTTATTTTGCTGGTCTCTTTGACATCAAAAGTTTCACGGACAGAGCTTGTAGGATAACGAAGGGCTACGTTTGTATTTTTGTTTGCATTTCTACGAAAGCAATTCATTAAGAGGCCACGTCTGATTTATCGACGCCTACTTTTTTATCTGCCTTTCACAGATTTATTTCTCGACGAGGTTGCCCCTACACTTTATTTTCGGATAATGAATTAGAGAAGGATTTTAAGATATTTCTTAAGGAAAGTCAGATTGCAGTGGGTTATATTTATGGTATTCAGTGTTTAACTTGGCGGTTTATACCAGCCAGGGCACCTCATATGGGTGGCCTTTGGGAAGCCGGGGTCAAGAGTTTTAAACACCATTTTCGTAAGGAAGCGCAATCTTTTAAATATACTTTTGAAGAATTTTCTTCAGTTCTCGCAAGAATCGAAGCTTGTCTAAATTCACGTCCTCTTTGTTCTATGGCGGATAACCCTCGGGAACCAGTAGCTCTGACAACTGGTCATTTTTTAATAGGTGGACCAATACTTGCTCCCCCGTAGCCTGAAAATAGTGAATCTCCGATAAGTCTTGTTAATCGATTTCGAAAAATGAAAGCGTTGTCTCAACTTTTTTGTCGCCGATGGAAAGAAGAATATTTAATGACGTTAAAAAGGCGCTATAAATGGAAATATCCGGAACGCGATCTACAGGAAAACGACTTAGTCGTTATCAAGCATGAAAATCTACCTCCGACTTCGTGGCGTTTATGCCGGGTCATAAAAGTTTATCCGGGAAGTGACGGTCGCGTAAGGGGTCGCGGATATTCGTACTGCTAATGGGGTTGTAAAACGACCAATAACCAAACTGGTCATTTTGACCGAATAACAACAAGGACATTCGTTCCAGTGGTAAATCCGCCATTGGAAGCAACGCCTGCTGTTGAAACTGTCCATGCTGAGACAGTTGCACCATCGCCGGTCGTGGTGACTATGACAGCTATGGAAGCCTCGGGTTCGAAGCCACTGTCTACCTCGGCTCCGATTAAACCGCCATCGTCCCCTCTATATAGACTCTGCGAACGACGTCACCCTCTGCGCTTCTGTCATTTGTTTCGGGATATGAGTTATGAGCGCCGCCTTCGTATGGTGATACTTCATCGATACTGTTCGAAGTGCTTGGCCCATTCTCATATGGCAAAAAAGTGCCGGGTCTGCCAGGGTGACCACAATACTTTGTTGCATGCGAATTCAAGGTCACGTAGTTCTGACCACCAGAATCGTGCAAAACGTGAGTCTCGTTCATTGTCGTCCGTTTCTAAGGTTCAATCCTTGCCTATACGTCATGTCCTTAATTTGTCGCCTACGCTTCAAGTTAAATTAAATATACCCGGAAAGGCCATTCCGGTACGCGCAGTGCTCGACCCTTGCTGTAGTGCAAGTTATATTTGCGAAACGTTGGTCCATCAGATACGGTTGCCAGTTTCAAAGATGGACAACAATTAACGATTACGTCAATATACGACTCGACCCAGAAATTTTCAATCACCGCTAGAGTCACGAAGATGTTAGGAATCAGAACTCCTTCCAAGTCAATTCCAGACGCGATAAGGGAACATTTCGTTGGGTTGCAACTTGCGGATCCCACGTTTAATCATTCCGGGCGGGTCGCGTTAGTTTTAGGTTCAGAAGTTAATCCACAGATGATGAAAAATCGGATACAGGCGAGCCCGGGACTTCCAATGGCGCAATACACCATTTTTGGATGGGTCATATCTGGCCCATATCCATTGTAGAGTCCTTACTGGCTCATATGTAGAGTCCTTACTGGCTCAAATTGTAGAGTCGCTACTGGCTCATATTTATTTATAATCAATTTTCCATTGGGGTCCCTAATGGTCTATGGAAAATTGTTACGTCGAGGTCCCTACTGGCCAATTTAACTTTAAGTGTTTTAAAGAAAAAAAAATTTTTAATTAATTGAATTCAAGCTCACATTTTTTAAACTGAACTATGCCTTATTTTAAGAAATTTAAGTTATTTGTTAAAGTATTATTGTTGCAACATACCTGGATGTTGCAAGGTGGCCGGCAATGTTTAAGTACAATTTGATATTTTCTTTGTACTTTTCCGCTTTGAGTCGATTAGCTATTTTTGGGTTAATTTTGGGTTAAAATCTATGAAACTCCTTTTTTTATACATCGTTGAAAGGAGTGTTTACATAGATTTTAACTAGTAAAACCGTTAACGGTACTTAGATATTCTTCGCCACCTTCTCTCTTTATTTTTTAACTTATAAAATCAATCGTTTTGGTACCTTCGTACGCATAAACATCATCCGTTGTGCATAGTTTAAAAAAGGTAATACATTTATATATACAAATATATACTTATAAAACCTAAAATTAAATTGTGTTTTTATTTTTTATATATTTTTTGAAACATACGCAAACAGGATAGTTCACGTTTTGGGGCGTTCACGTTTTCCAATGTTCACTGTATATAATAAAAAGATATAGTGTGCTAGCAACTAAGGCCTTCGACTCTGTTTCAAAAGTTAATATTGGTTTTGTTTTAATTCGTTTACTTGTTTAGAAAATCATTGTATGAATGTTCTAAAAAAATATATATTTTTAAATTATTGACATTTTTTAGGCATTTGTTCCATTTCAATTACAAGTACACTTGGTGGTATTAATATCAATAAATAGTACCATTAAGTGATAATGAATTTTTTTTGCAGTTGAATTAATTAGTCAGGCTGATAGGGCCCATACACGACACAAGCATGATTGACAATCGAGTGATTGATCAATCAGATTGATTGTGTATGGCCTTGTTGTGTGATTGTACAAGCTGATTGAGAAAAATTAAAATGAGTTTGATATTTTTGTGATTGATCAATCATGATTGCGTCGTGCATTATGGTATTTTCTCATTAGAATAGAATTTTTCAGGAAGCAGACATCGCGCAAGGATGAATTTTGTGAATGAATTTTATGAACATGAACAATTTATTTTTTTAGCCTTATTTTTTTATTTTTAGCCTTAATAATTAATATTCCATAATTTAAATATAACAACAAGATATGTATTTATTTAATATGCATATGTAAAAAAAATAAAATAAACAAATTTGTAAGGTCACCCGCATCGATCTTTTCAACACATTATATGCAAAGAAATGATGATTGAACCAGCATGCTGGTGTCGTGTGTGCTCCGAGCACACTTTATTGTTAAACATGCTTGTGTCGTGTATGGGCCCTATAATGCTAATGAAATTTCTAGGCCAATGAATAATTCCCAAGTATGATGTAACTTTTTAATTGTTTTCGGGTTGTTTCTCGTCCCAATATTATTAATTTTTATTTCGCCGCACAGTATTTTGAGAAGGCGGCCAAAAATCATTTTTTTTTTGTTACCGATTTTAAAGTTATGTTACTCATTTGAAAGTAAATACTAGTAAACCTCGGGAGCCAAAAAATTGCGACTCTATCTCAACTATATCACAGCGAACAGGGTCTTCGAAAATGGGCTTTCTCAGTATTTTGCTAAAATTAAATTTTTCTTTGTAAATTTTTATTTTTGAATGACTGTAACTTTTTTGATTTAAAAGATTTTGAAGTCAAATAAATTTTGTATAATTTTGTGGCTTCCATACTAATGGCAATGAAAAAAAACTAAAATCACTGAGTCATTCCGAAATTTAAAAAAAAATTTTTTTAAAAAAGGTCCAAATTTTCCGAAAATCTACTTAATAGAGCATAACTCCTGCCAGTCAAAAGCAGTCAGAAAAGATCTTGCACTCTTCCATAGTCCGAACCCTCCCCTATACTCCTATACCCCATTATATACCCGCCAGCTTCCGCCCGTGTGCACCAGAACAATTTTTCTGACCCAAGGATAGATATTTTCTGCAAAATTTATGAATACAAAAGTTGCCCACTATGTGGATGTTTATAACTGCCAAAAATATTGGACCTTTATCCATCTTTTATTATACGGATCGACTCAAAAACACTTTCTGAGTCGATTAAATGATGTCCGTCCGTCCGTCTGAGTGTTATGAATACAAAAGTTGGTAGTATCGGTGCACCGCGGTGTATTTTTTTGCGTGTCGGTAGAGTTGTCAGGACTTGTTATATACTTATAAAAAGGGTTGAGAGATAATGCGCTTAATTGTTACAGGTACATTTACATAGGTATCTTTAAAAAACATTAATAGTCTGAATTAGAGTTATATAGTTTAAATACCTGACAAAATGGGAAACAGGTAAATGGTAAAAAAAAACTATTGCGACATAGCCCTTTAAGATATGAGCAGGTATGCTTCACCTTTTAAAAGGGGTCAGGGTTTGGGTTTCTTATGCTTCTAAAAGTGGTAATAAAATATAAATACATTGAATGCTCTCATAGCATGGCAAAGATGTACAAACGTTACCAAGACTGGTTAATAAAGGAACTTATTTTTTTGAGTGCATCTACAACTGCCAACGAAAGTGGAAAAAGGGTCGACCAGCAAAACCAATTGACGGATGTAGTGAAAGATCTGGAAGGCGCAAGCTGGAGAATATCAATGAAAAAATTTCTCAAAGAATTATTAAGGATTCATTTTTACACCAAATTCAACCAACCCAAAATAAAAAAAATTAAATTGAAATAATTGAAAAAATAGTAGAAGCGAGCCCAAGACGCACAAAGAGGATTTTGAAAAGCATTCCTACACCAATTGAAGATAAGAAATTTACGCCGGAAGAAGCGTTCGCCCCTATTTTTGGATTTGAAATTGACCAAAAATCAATATAAGGAATTGCGGAAGCGAACCAATGAAAAGAATTGTGGGATTTTTCCAGAGTATCGAGATTTAGTTTCTGCCAAAAAATAATGCTTACCTTCACAATCTGCTATTAGTGTCACTTTAACATCAGCAGAAATAAAATTGCAAGATCTCCTTAAACATACTGCAGAACGATTGCTAAATACGCTTGATACTGATCATTTAAAAAAAATTGGTAATGGCAGCATTACTTTAATTTCTAAATGGGGATGTGATGGATTCTCTGGTCAGAAACAATACAAGCAATTTAATGCCGAAAATTCATCAGATGCTAATTTATTTATGGTATCTTTCGTTCCATTGCGCTTAACAAAAAGGTATAGCGTCTTAGAGCCGTAAACTAGTAGAGCAACAGAAATTGATACATGGAAAAATGAAATTCCTTCTTCAACAAAGTATTGCAGACCAATAAAATTTGCATTCAAAAAGGAAACCAAAGATGTCATAACTGAAGAAGTTCAAAAAATAAAAGATCAAATTAAGGAACTTCAACCAGTAATATTTACTGCACAAGCTTTAACTGGAACAAAGTCAACGTCAAGCTGTATTATATGCCAAAAGACATCAAGTCAATTAAGCCAACCCCCACCAGAAGACGATAGTTTTAAGGAAGCCTACGAATTTGGAATGTCCCCTCTTCATGCTAGAATACGTTTCATGGAGCATATTCTTAAATTGGGTTATGATTTGGAATTTGGTCCGTTAGGCGAAACAGTGAGAAAAACAAAGAAAATGAAGAAAAAAAAGCAAAAAAAAAAACAAATTCAACAACAATATCCACAGCTAGGCCTCGTAATCGACCAACCAAAACAAGGGGAAGGAAACACAAATGGTGGAAATACTGCAAGGAGATTTTTTTCCGATCCGGAAACTGCAGCATCTATCACGGGTGTAGATCATGAATTAATAAGACGATTCAAAATCATATTACAAGTTCTAGCATGCAGCAGAAAGATAAATGCAAAAAAATTTGGAGAGTACGCCAATAAAACAGCTATACTTTATAATGAAAAATACTCTTGGAGATATATGCCATCCACAGTTTATAAAAGTTTGTAACATGGGGAACAAATAATTCAAAAAAATATGCTACCAATAGGAGATTTATCTGAAGAAGCGCAAGAAAAAAGGAACAAAGACTACAGATTCTTTCGCGAGCACAACACAAGGAAAATGTCCAGATGTTGTACTAATGAAAACCTTATCACTATTTTGTTGTGCACTTCAGATCCATATATGTCCAACATTCGTCAAAAATGGAAAACTACCTCTATTGAATCAGACGAAGAATCTAAACAACTTCTAGAAGATGAAAATTAAGGCTATTTAGAAGAAATTTTTACTAAAATTGGTTGATTTAAAGTACTTTTTCATTACACTAACAATAAGTTACACTTTTTTTTATATCTTGATTTAAAAATTTATATATTTTGCAAATTTACAATAAAAATTGTTATATTTCATAAATTTAGCATAAAAATTGATATAGAAATATTTAAAAAGACAATAAAAAAAAAATTTAACTAAAGCAAAAACATACGAGTTTTTCATTGAAACTTCTCTATCTTGAACCAATATAACGTAACTTTTACGTTCGCTGCTTAATAAATTATATTTTAACTCGGGATCTTTAAAAAAAAACAACCTTTGGCCCTTGTGCACATTAGGACTAAAAAGTTTACGGGGGCCAAAGTTTGGCATTTTCTTAAAAAATTAACTTAAAAAATTGTTAAAAAGTATTAGTTGTAAAATTAACTGAAAATATAAGACATATTAAAAAAACCTTTTTTTTTTACCTTTTAACACTTCACTTTTGTCGAGAATTACGTTTTATAGCAAAACTTAAAGGCTAAAGTCTCACCTACCAAACAAAAAAAAACGCATATCAAAATTCCAATCCAATCAAAAGTTATAGATTTTTGACCGCCTTCTCGTCAAATGGTCCATCATGAGTTTGTGCTGAGGTTTGTAACTATCAAAAATATCTGACCAGGACCCAATTATTATACGGATCGGCTCAAAATCTCTTTCTGAGGCGATTTAGTGATGCCAGTCTGTAGTGCTGTCTGTTTGTGTGTCCATGTAACCTTTTAATAACACTACAGGTCGCAAATATGAATACATTTTGATGCAATTTTGTATATAAGCCTTTGTCGACTATAGTATGTACGGTATTGAAATTGGTGCATCTACAGACCTAGTCCTTATGAAAATGAACCCCGTATGTTCGACTTCCATTGCTCTAAGATCCAAGTTATCATATACATCTCGGTCAAATTTGGCCTATGTGTATTTATTATACCCATAATAATGATAAGATAACATTGTCCTTTTTAATCAATGCAGGATACTTTACATTATGTGGGCTTTTTTTATGTAGTGGTTTTTCCGATCTCGACTATCCCAGAAGCGGAAAAACAGCAATATTTTGTATAGCCATCTTAGAGCCTGTTAAAATAGCAACAGCTTTTAAGTTAACAAGGTATTTCAAAGGTTTCTTTCATATTCACGGCATGTCCAATGGGTATAGATGGCTTCTCGTTGCCAATATGTAGTAAAACAAAAACACACATTATATTTTGTTGTATAAAATTGGGATATGGCTAATGTTGGTTCTGGTATGCTGTTGACTTGACGCCATTTTCTAAAAAATTTCACTCTCTTAAGCAAGATGCCAAAAGCTCCATTACCTCTTTTGTTAGCTCGAGGTCTATTTCTTATAAGATCATTCAGCTCAAGTTGATTGTAAAGCTTCGGTATTAGAACATCTGATGTAATACACATGCTCGAAGATGATGGTTGGGGGGTGATAAAATGTTACTAAATGGTATATCACATGGTTTCAAGAAGTGACTTTCTATCTTGGTGTAGAACGGGAAGTGTAAATTTTCCAGCTGAAATGGTGGGGGAGGACCATGCATGTTTTCCAAAACGGCTTTCAGTACTTATACAAAAATAGCAATCAGATTCATGGCTCGATGTTTCTCTCCACAGTATGGTTGTAGAGTTTTCTTGTGTGTTCTGTAAGTTGCGAAATAGTTGCAGTGAAAAAAAGTATACATATATTTAAAACTTTATTTTGATGTATATACTGAGAGTTCGAAAAAGATGGATTTCTTAAAATAACACGGGAATTATTACATATTGACTGGGTGTGCTGTATTGGTCAATGTTTTCTACCTTTATTTTAAAATAACCTTTGTATTTAATTTGGTAAAAAAATTGAGAAATGGCGCCATTTATTTTTGGTCATAAATTTGCACACATAACAAAATATATTCGGCTCCTTTTTACACAACGCTTTTCAAAGTTTTTTGCTCATTTTTTTATTTTTACATTTTAAATAAACACTTATCTTGTCCGCAATCACTTGTTGAGTAATATTGATTGTGCAAAGCGGTACCTCTATATATGTACCCTTTCAAAATCACATTTTTCCAATGAAAAGGAAAAGAAAATAGGCACACAGTCACAACTAGAAAAAGAAACACCGATAGTCGCAAATGAGACACACATAAATAGATTATATGTATAAAAAGGATTAAAAAGAAATGATGTTTAAAAAAATAAATCTTTTTCACTTGTGCTTCAATAATTCGAAAACTAATGTCTACATCAAAAAGTAATATTCGGAAAACTTAAGGCGAACGTAATTTAAAGTAGTGCGTCGTTCCAAAGTTACGCCAAGATGTGTGGAGCAGCCTCTTCAAAAATCTAAAATTAAAAAAAAAAATGAAAAAACCTCACCATGAAATTTGAAATATTGATGATTTTTGCAGTTAAGTGACTATAGCTGATCAAAAATAAAGTGGTTATTCAAGGAAAAAATTTGTTTCCGAATTGTTACAGTGTTATTATTGTGAAAATAGTTGCTTTTGGCAAAACAGATGTTGACACATTAAAATAGTAGCTATTGTATACAAACAGAGGTTATGTCAGACGCAATTATATATGTACGATACAGGTTTGCAATGGGTTGCAAAAGTGACATTACATGTGACAAATACGTGTCGGCTGATACCACCTTTCTCAAAAATATAGTTCATGGCCCAAACGAAATATAAAATTTTTTCACAATAATAGTTTATTTTACGAAATACAACGGAACTTTCTTTTTAGTACAAACATTGGGTTGTAAACGTTCTGTTAATAACCCTCAAAAAGCAAAACATTCCTAATAAATTATTTTAATTAATGGCATAATGTTAATAAAACATTTGCAGCCTGCAGTTATATTTTGTTCTTATGGTAGTACGAGTATACTAATTAATAAAACTGTAATAGTAGCATTCGAGGTTATGATTTTCTTTGTGCGTGTTATAAATTGATTAACAAAGTTATCGCGTATCTAACTTTATATTTTTAGGATGTAATACCAATTCGAAAATAAATCAAATTATAACAGATGTCAATGGCGGAAACAGATACGGTATCTTATTGAGGAGAAGTGTCAATTAAATTATGTATTCTATTTTACAACATTTACGGATACTTCGAGGATTTCTGCTTATAATTCCTTTTCTTTGTATTGGTGCATATTCTGGTAAGTTTGCTCATAAAAGGCTTCTGGAATCTATTTTAATCCTTTGCGAAACGTTTATTTAAATAATCAAGTTATTGATTTTTTCCATGCTCTGCAAAGAGAGGGTTCTGAAAAAATCGATTCATATTATTGCGGGAATTAAA
Source organism: Cordilura impudica (assembly GCA_963682025.1). Classification (NCBI taxonomy): domain Eukaryota; kingdom Metazoa; phylum Arthropoda; class Insecta; order Diptera; family Scathophagidae; genus Cordilura; species Cordilura impudica. The sequence goes on along the minus strand of CAVMKG010000287.1, from coordinate 24,972 downwards.
GATAATTCATTAACAATCCAAAAATTCTTAAAACTAATTAACATTTATAACAGAAATGTTGAAATATAAGAGGCAAAAAATAGTAACAAGATAGGAAAATATATTAAACAACTTATGCCGTATGGTCATTAATTAGATGGTTGTTCAGTGAGATGCCCCGATGGACGTGGTGAACAAACAATTAAAACAGTACTTATGCCGCTTAACTGTCTGTATTCTTTCGTCTACTGACATCCGCTTAAAACGAAAGCACTTCCGGATAGGATTGTTTTTTTACACAGCCGGCAAGGTGGACCCCCTTGTTGGATCTAGGCAACCGGAAGCCTATCTCCACGGTGTTTTGAATCGATCCATAAGAATACTTTATTTACGTGCCAAAATTTCCACTCATTTGAAGGCAAGTTTTCTTGACGAATAACGGAAACATCGCCTACTTGAAACTCCCTCTTTAGATACTTCCACTTTACGCATCTATGCATTTCCTAAGGGTACTCTTCTTTCCACCGAATCGCATATTGATGATAAACTTCCTTAAGTTTCTGCCATCTATTCATATGACTTATGGACAGGTCAGACATATCGGTTTCAGGGGGAGCTAGTAAAGGCGCGCCAATCAAAAAATTACCGGGAGTTAAAGGGGTGAATACATAAGGACTTTCATTCATTGGACATAGAGGAGCACTATTGAAAATTTTTCAAAAGTGATTTTTTGTGCGTTCGATATTTTCTTTAAATGCGTCTTGAAAGTTATATTGAGTTGAAATCTTACCCTTCAATATCGAGAGAAAACGCTTTTTGTTCCTTTGAGCAAATTGGAGGCACCGAGAAAGGCAGTCACATAATTGAAGTATAAATAAGACGAGCAACCGTGGCGAGAGGAAAATCGACTAAATGCCGCCAAAAAGGTTTCTGATGGTATATCATAACCTTTCGTAATTTTATCGCCTCAACCTACTTAGGCTTTTAGTTCAAATGACACAGATAAATCTAAACCAGTATGGGTAAATGGTCTTAAAAGAATTGTTATTTCCGGGTGTAAACAGCCATAATTTGTTGGTTTGTTCTCTTTTGAAACAAAATATACTTCATACAAGGACAGCAAAGGACTTCTAGCAAAGAGTGACCTTTAGATAAAAGCACAAATTCAAGGAGGTAGGTTCGTTGGCATATAATAATTAACCGATCTCTCACGGATTTCATTTCCATGTGGGTATTTTCAAAAGTAGGGTACAAACTGATGTGCAACAACTGAAACCTGTATGCACTAATTTTCATTTCTCGAGGCAAATTTTAATACTTGTGTGATATATTAATCGGTTTCTTAAACTCCCTATCCGACTTAACTCATTCCAAATGAAAAAATGAAGACTGATTTCTGAGGCCAGCAGCTCTTTGGTTTCGATAGCCATGAAGGCCATATAACGAGTTATCAATTAATTCATGAACACGAATTGCCAAATCGGCGGAGTTATCCTTGGAAACCACGTGACACCAGTTCTCATTTCCAACTTTTCTAACAATCAGCGCAACTCTATTCACAACAAAAGATGGCAAATGACTCTTTCTTCAGCCAAGCTAAGACAAATTCATTCTCGGGATGAAAGTTCACCCATCTTGCAATAACTAATTTCTCAACATTCTTCCCCTTACCTGAACCTACGGGCCTTTTAATATACGCAGCTAGTAACAATACTTGTTCATCAGTTACAATTCAATCATGTACAACAGATTATTATTTCACAAACTAATAATAATAATAATAAAGAGCAAGAGTGTGAGGCTCTTAAAAATCCTATTAAACAATATGTGATCCGTCTCAACTAAATCAAGCAAATGATCACGTCATGAAAATCTACGGAAGTAGATGCCATAGTAGATAAAACGTTCACAGGGATTGATTGATATTTTGTAATACCAAAGCGAAAGTGAAGCCCGAACTCGATCAAAAATAATCCCACTCCGAAGCAAAAAAAAATCAGAAACTACGCAAAAAATAAGCCAAAAATGCTCCACACATTTTCATTCGAGAACAAACATCAGAATCTCTGCGCAGAGGAAACCTTTTTGAATCGAAAATTTAAACATATTCGATATCTAATTACCGTAAAATTACTTCTTATATTGACTTGGAGGAAAGAAGTTATTACACTCATACTTAAAAGTGCAAAAGGCTTATTAATCTTCACAAAAGGCATTGAAACAACGTTCCTATAAGTGAAATAAAAAATGCTATAGAAAATAAAGGCTACAAGGTTGAATCAGTTCACAACATAAAAAATAAGGAAAACGTACCGCAACCACTCTTTAGAGTTAAAATTGCCTTCGAATCCAGCAAATTAAAAAGAAATGAAATACACCCAAAGCTTAAACTGCAATCTCTGGTGATATCCACAATACGACCCAAGTATTAAAAAATGTCGCAACTGTGGTGGTAACCACACTGCGAATTATAGACGATGCCCAGTCTTTATACAGATAAATAAAACCATTCACAATAAAACTGCTTCCCGGCACTTTTAGTCAAATGAATTCCAATATTTTTCCAACAATAATAATATTTCATCTGATCAAACAAATAACAACCCCACCAATTACACCGCAAGCCCAGTTTCCAATAATATTTCGAATGATCAAACAACACAATCTAGTAATGTTCCTCATGAAGGAAAGGGTTTATTCTATAATATTTTCTAAATTCAACATTCAATTGCAAATCCACAGATATCGCCCTTGGAAATCTCAATAGAGTTTCTGATACAAACTATGAACAACTTCATATCAAATATGCAAGCCATGTTGCAGGAACTGTTAAGAAATCAGGGTATGCTACTCCAAGCATTAATCGATGAACCAGATAAGAACATGCTTTTGGAATGCCAACGGCTTAAGCCTACATAAGATAGAAGTTGGAAGTTTCCTAAAAAATCAGTCTATTGACGGACTGCTGGCATCTGAAATGTATTTGAAGATACAAAATTGTTTTCGTATTAAAGGTTACTGTACATATACCAAACATGCATGTGGTAAACCATGTGGTGGTGCAGCAATACTTATCAATAATAAAATCATTCATTATTCATTCATTCTATTCGAAGACAAACAGTCAGCTCTCAAGATGTATCTAGAAGGTCTAGATCCAACAAATTCAATGGATTGTAGTCTTTGGAAAGCCACTAAAAAACTTAAACCCCAAATTAGCTACGAATCTCCCATTTGATATAGCAATGGTACTTGGGCTACGTCTTATAAAGGCAAAGAGGAATTATTTGCCGATCACGTCGAAAGAGTGTTCATGGCTAATATCACTGTGGAACAAATTCAGGTTAGCAAAAGTTAGGTCGATTCTGAGAGTGAGGTGTGAAAATAGAGGCTAAATTAGTAGACCCGTATCGCGGCGTTTGTTTATGTTAGTTATATTTTTTTTTTTAATCGACCTTCGAACTTTGCAGTCAAATGATGATTTTCAGCATATTGTTTATATGGTTTTTTGGCTATAACTCGTCGACTAATTGATGTTTTTTCAATCTATAAAAGCCAAATTATTGCTAGAGACCTGTGCAACAATAGAAATTTTTAAAACAAAATTTATTCAGAAAATTTTTGTGGTGCTTATGAAGCAAAATTGTGGAAAAATTATTTTTTTTTCATGCTTTTTGAAAATATTTTCCACAAAACTAAGTCTTTTTTGCTTTCTGTTTGATCTATAATATGCTTCTCAGTTTCTTCAATAAATTTCATTTGAAAAGAAACTAGTTTTGTTCATCTTTATTTCTATTTTGAGAACTGGTGTCTATCCTAAATCATGGAAAACTTCAGAAGTAATAATGCCACCTAAAACAAGCAAGGACGTTAGTCAAGTTACATCGTAGCGTTCGATAAGTTTACTCTCAATTGTGTCAAAGCTGTTCGAGAAATTATTACTAAATGCGTTAACCCCATATCAAAACGATCACCACATTATCCCCGTTCATCAGTTTGGGTTTCGAAAAGATCATGGAACCATCGAACAAGTTCATTGTATAGTCACTCTCATTAGAAAGGCTTACGAGGCAATTTCTATTCATAGACATTTCTCAATTATTTTAAAAAGTCTGGCATGATATTGTTATTACCCCAATATACCCACAAATAACTACGAAACTACTTATTGGAGAGAACATTTGTAGTTAAGTGTAAAGATCACATTTCAGGATCAAGGAGAATAACAGCTGGATCTTCCCAGGGCAACATACTAGGTCTTCTAATGTATATACTATATACTTCAGATATGCCCACTTCTGCAGATGATACAGCGTTCATAAGTATGCACAAAAATCCTGTAATTGCTTCTAGCTGCCTGCAGGCTCATATTAATGAACTCAACATATTAATGGCTCAACAAATGGAAAATAAAAGTTAGTCAAAAAAAAGTGCACATTTTACTTTAACCTTGAGAAAGGGAACCTGTCCCAAACTGAAAATATATAATATCGATATCCCAAAACAAAACCATATAAAATATCTTGGAATATACCTCGATCGTCGTCCCACCTGGACGCAACACATTAAATTCAAATGCACGCAACTTAAACTCAAAACAACACAGTTACAATGCCCCCTTTATCCCCATTCTACTCTCAACCTAGACTATATTAAACTATTATTAAGCCCGTATGGACCCATGGAATCTAAATATGGAGAACAGCTTCTGCTTATCCAATAAAAAATGGATGTTCTATTGCAATGGCAACAGATCCAGAAAGTATTAGTTAACTTATGATGTGTATACTTATAGTAATTTTCAGAAAAAAGAATGATCCAAAAAGTAAATAAAAGTTTGTTAAAAAAATTCGGGTAGTCGTCAAAAAAGCGTGCCATTGTACCAAAGTTAGAGGGTTCAAACATTCATTCCAATGTGTCATGTTCTTCCATATTTGGTTCGTTATCATCTTTTCAACAATTATTTTCGGAAAAAGCCAACCTACGGGATCAAACAATTTTGCTATTTCGGACAAGGCCGTACGCTTAGTGACCACATTTTTACCTGACTGCGAGACGAGTTTAAAATAGAAGCAATCAGTTTGGGCATTCCATCGAAACTCTAGGGGTTTATTAGTGCTACCGTCTAAGAATTTTAAGAAATCTGCATCGAGCAGATTTCCTTTGAGTATATTCTCTTCGGGCATATAATTGGCGATGAAGTTTCGAAGAACAAAATTCGCTGATTGAAGGACTTCATGATGTTTCCTCAAACTATCTGCTAGCTCATGGGAACTGGCTAGCAGGGCATCGGCAGACATATGGTTTTCTAAAATCTCAGACGCCGCGAGACAACGAGCACAATTCACCCCTAAAGTTAGCGTATTCAGCTCATAGTCTTCAGGATTGCGTCGGAAAAGAATCCTAAAAATGTGGTATGATCGGGATGAACCCGATTTCAATCTCCAAATTAAAATTCATAAGTATAACTTACAATTGTACAAATTTTTTATAAATTTTTGTGGATATAAGGTATTTTTTCAATTTAACTCTCTTTATTGATATATAATTTATAAATCTATTTCAAAATCTTAATATCTTATCAACAAACGTAAGAAGTATCTCGTCAATTAGAAAATCTAACAATTTTATATCTGAATTATGTAGTTGGTCGATAATGCCTGTAGTATTTGCTGTCCAAGAAACATGGTTCAGTAAAAATTCTATAAATTTATATTTAATTTATGTACTTCTGTTTATGTTAACTAATAATTAGAATACAGTCTGTTATCTACTCTCAGTGACATTATGTCGATATCAATATTAGATGTCAAGGTTAACAATAAACACTTGGTAATGATAAGTTTGGTTCTTATCTTGATAACGATTTAAGCCCCATTAGGTCGGGAAGTTTTTCCGAACTGTTCTTCAAAGCACTAGTACAACCATTAAAAAAGTAAATATTCCACACAAGGTGAGTCCATAGATATCTAAATTGAAATTGAAATCCTTACAGGTCAGCACAGAACTGAAGAATTAAAAATCGTATTCAATCTTCCGTTGCGATTTAGTACAATAGATCTATTCAAAAATTATGCTAAAACAACAGTCCCAATATATGGTTCGGTTCTTGTTATGTATTTTTCATGGTATATAATCCTATAAGTGATGTTTGGCAACTCTTATTCGTTATTATTATTAGACTCTTGTAGCTTTGATATAGAACATTTTTATGTAAAAGTTATATTTTATTATCCCAACTAAAATAAGGAAATTCATATTTAAAAACTGGTGTCAGATGGGGGATTGGAAATCATAGGAATTGAATATAATTACAGATGCCATTCGGCAAGCTTGTGCACAGGCGATGCAGGCAACAATAAGTGGCGTCACACAACAGCACATGTATTCGAATTCAAAACCTCCGTCATTTTCTATTCCTGATTTTAAAACTACTGACACAACTACGGTAGCAAATTACTTAAGTCGATTCGAATGGGCACTTAAACTAAGTAAATATGCGAATTATGCTACAGTACACAGGAGTCCCGAATTGAGTAATGCTCTCTAAATCTTGATATGTCCTAGATTACCCGAAAGCTGCACATACAGTGAAATTAGAAAATTTGTAAAAGACCGTTTTGAAGAACAAATATTCCGAGAGTATTAAATTTCGACGTATTAATCAAAGAAATTGGGAATCAATGACCAATTTTGAATTAATGCTCAAAAGCAACAAAATTCTATGCATACGCCAAATTTCTTGACAGAACGCCAAATGAGCAGTTTTTGATCGGATTCCCAAACCATTTATGATGAAATAATAGCACAAAACCATGGTACTTTCAAAGAAGCATATGATATTGTTCATGCATTAGAATCATCACGTCAGACTGCAGCATATATGTAAACATCCGTATCGTTTGAACTGACAAACAGAATAAGCATTCCATATCTACCGAAGAAGAATAGGAAGTACGGTTCGAATTAGTAGCAAAGAAGTAATCGTGATGATAAACATAATTAACATGAGGAACCTAGAAAATCCACAATTTTCAAACTGCCATGACTGCGTAGGACAGCATATTCGTAGAGAGTTCAAATTTCGTAACGCCGCCTGTTACATTTTTATATCTCATATTCATATTTCTAAATTTGTAATTCGAGAACAGCACAGATGAAGACCAATCGGGAAGCAATATCTACTTTGTGCAATTTATAAATAAAGTGAATGCCATCAATAAAAATATTATGGGTATACAATTGATAAATGCACACATTAATGGCACTGTTGTTAAAATGGAATTAGATACCGGGGTACAATGTGGCATGATAATTAAAACCACACTACAGCGTATAAATGGGTAAATTACGAAAAACAAACAGACCATTTTGCAGCTACACATGCCATAGGCTACAATGCTTGGGCCAAGTACCAGTAAACGTGAGAGTAGGTACAATTCGTAAACTAAAAGTACACAGTGGCGATGGCACATTTGACTCTCTATTTGGGAGAGAATGGATTTCTCATTTTGGAAATGAAATAAACTTCAAGGAACTGTTTTCTATTCTCGATCAGGTAAATACTATTAAACTGGCAGCACCATCTATAATTGCGGATCAAAGTAATTCTCTCCAACGGATTTTGAATTCTTTTCACGAGGTATTCAGTGATGTAGCAGGTAAACTGGTTGGGCCACTTGGGAAATGTAGTTATTCCTGACGCAGCACCAATAATTTCGAAGGCAAGCGAGATACCTTTGGCGTCACGCAATGCCTATGCTGCGGAGTGGGCTTATACTACGGGACATTACAAGCTTACACACAATCTGAGAATTGTCATAGATGAACGCCCAATTTTACCTGCTGATCACCTATTCAACAAAATGAATGAAGCGAAAATAGTCTGTCACCTTAGCATATTCACATTTACCAATTGATGAAGACTTTAGTCATGCTCTTACTCTCAACACGCCGACTCCATCCAACAAGAGCAGTCTACGATGCTGCGATCATTCCGGCCATTTGGCAACACCGAATGGAAGCCGTATTTCATGATAGGTATTTAAGTTTAAGTACACAAAGGTTCATATTAATGCAGATTATTGTTCTCGCGCAATACTACCAACTAATATTCCGCAGATCAATGACATTAATAATAACGACACTTTGGATTTAGGTAATGATGGTTTCGATAAATTTATGATAAAACAGGTAAGTCAGCTAAGCTAAAGACCAATAATATCTTGGGCCAATCTTACGACTGTTACACGCAGGAAAGAATTTAAAGCAACATTGGTTTAAAGAACATACGATCATAGGGTTATAATAACTGAAAAGCTTCGTATCCGAATTTTTGAGAACCTACATACTGCTCACTTAGGTATAGTGAAAATTAAAGTATTGGCAATATCCATTCATTTACTGATGCCTTCAGTAAGTGGGTCGAGGTCAAACTCACGAATTTAACTAGCTCTAGTGCAACGATTAATGTCCTGGTCGAATTATTTGCAGCATAATATGCTCTCATTACTATAGTTTCCGAGAACGAAACATTCTTCACTTCAGCGAAATTTGTCCAGTTCCGGACAAGCTGAATGAAACTATAAAAAACTCCCTATGCAAACAACAGATGCACACTTCAACAAAATCTAAACTAATTTCTCTGACAATGCAGAAAAGCTCCTCATTCCACAGTTGGCCAATCTCCTACACAATTATTTCTAGGACGGTTCATCCGCGTCATATTAAATCTTGTTCATCCAACAGTAATTACGGAGCAGCAGTATATACAATTTACTCCAGTTTTGCTATCATAAGACCAGGTGCTAAAGTTCAAATTCTCTCCGGAAATCCAAGGATGGAAAAAGGTCATTCGGAAAGATCTCTTCACGACCTGGAGATTACATTATGAGATCATATATTGAGGCAAGAACCTCAAACGACATATTGATCAGATCAGGAAAACAGATGTTTCCATGGGTATGGAACAAACTATTGGATTCTTAGCACCTGCAGTCTAAGAAAATGTGCAGAATTCGATATTAAGAAGAAGATGTTCTATAGTTTAGTTACGTATACTAATGGGAAGTACAGAACTGGAGGGCAGTATTCATCATCATATACGAACCCCACCGAGCGCGCAAATTCAGAATGAATCAGATATTCAGAATAAATCAGCTATCTCAAATTCGGGTATGCATGATCATGAATTGTGCAACCCAGTTATGAGAAACATGCGACATTCATCATCGATATGATCACAAATGACGGTGCAACAGGATGAAAACCCACAACCATCATATACGCAACCACAGATGCCTTAGATTGGATCTAAAAGAATGAATTGGCAGCGATTTATTTACTCCCCCTAAACTATATTGAGGAAGGGGAAGAATTGTTATAGATTTGTCACGGTGTATAATCCTATCGGTGAAGTCTGTCAACCTCTATTCATTGTTATTATCATACTTTTATGTAAAAATTATATATTTTTATCTCAATAAAAATACTAAAGTTCATATTTAAAAGTCCTCATACCATGCAATTTCACTAAATGTGTCATTCATCTAAACACCTTATATTTTCTTTGTAAGTGCCGGTTTACACATAAAATTTTTCTTTCTGAAACTGTTTGAAATTCTCTTTTAAACTTTCATCTGTGTCTACACACTGAATTTTTGTATTAAAATTCAGGATTTGTTCATGTTTACTTTGTTACTTTATCTATTTATTTTATAATTTTATTTCATTAAAATTAACTTTATTTCAATTTATTATCTTTCTTAGCACAAACGAACATAATAATGAAAGAAAACGTAAAATAACTTCACTTTGACAATTACGAAACAAGAAACAAAAGAGGATTTCAGAGTACATAAAAGTATGTCTCGTCTATAAACTCAAGACTTTCACCAAAAAAAATTTCATGTGTAAACACACACTAAGTAAGGTATAGAAATATTAATCGATATAATAAATTTTTAAATATTAGCGTTATGGGCCTCTATCAAGCCCTTTCCGGCGCTGAGGCAATATATTATAATTTTTGTATAATTGTATATATTGAAATAAAAATAGTTTAAAAAAAGTTTTTGTCTGTATATGTTGTATATCCCGGCATTAAATACGAAGCGATAAAATCACCAATAGAGAATTAAAGCAGTAAGATCTGGGACCGGGGAAGAAAACATTGTTTAAACTTACCCCATTCGATGAAGGACTTGATGCGTTAAATATTGGTCGGAGTTTCGTAGGAACACTTAATAACAGCGTGATGAGGCACAAATAGAATTAAGTTTCAAAATTCGGGGGGGGTGGGGGGCCTATTTCACGCATATGTCCTAAAACTCATAAATAACATGCTTTTAATTTGGAGTTTCTAATAAGTCTTGCCTCATTAAGCATAATTTGCGAAAGAGCTATATTTCAGGAACTGCATAAAGATAAATATCTTGAAACCTCGAACTTAAGCGGGAGTGAGACCACATAACGACGTTATGAATTTCCGTATGAAGTTGTTCGATAAAGTTGCTCAAGAGCGCTATCTAGTATAAATCGTATTAACATTCTTTCTACCGATTTCGAAAGTTTTTTAAGCAATCGTAAACTGAAACTAAAAATAATCGATCAACAATCTTCCACCTTTCTTCTATATAATGGTATACTCCATAAATAGGGATGCTATATGGTACTGTCTTCGTAACGTGGGAATACTGGACGAAATCATCACCATCATTCAAGCACTCTACTGCGATACTCAATATAAGACCCGATTCAAAGGTATTGTTAGTGAATATGGTAATACGGTAATGCCATAATGATATGGTAATACCAAAGACTAATACCGAAGCACCAGACGGCACCTGAACCAGCGACACGATAGTAAGAATACAAAATAAGATAGACAGGTTACATGAAAATGGTCTTAAAGTTGGGTTAAAAATTAATTTCCGTAAAACCAAAATTGTGGGAATATCAACCGTTAACAACACGTCAGTTATTGTGGATGGGAACATCATTGAAGACATTACTGAGTTTACTTACTTGGGTAGTATAATAAATAGAGGTGGTGCGGATGCTGACGTTAAAAGCAGAATCAATAATGCTCTTCACGCATATGCCCCTACGAGTCTAGCAGTCTTCTCAAATATCCAAAAAGCATAAGATTAGGATATTTAACACAATTGTTATGTCGGTTCTGCTATATGGAAGTGAAACTTGGAAACTTACGAACACTATCTTCAAAAAAATCAAGTATTCATAGACAAATGCTTAATCCGGATACTTAAAATACTGACCGTTGAGCATAAGCAACCAAAATTTGTTCCCAACATGCGACATAAACAATAGACAATAGATACTGAAATTCAACAAAGAAAATGAAAATGGATTGGCCCACGATTGGCAAAGGTAACACGGATATCGCTAAGGCATGTTATCTATGGAATCCACAGGGATCCAGAAACAGGGGACGCCCAAGAATTACCTGCCGAAGATCAGTCGGATACGAATTCAGAAGCAAAGGGCTTTCATGGGCTCAACTTAGAACAAGTACGAATAAGATTAAGAAGTTTCGTTCAGACGTTATAATAAAAATTAATTACTTATTGTTGCTAGAAGCTCCAACGGGAGTGGTTTAATTATATTAATTAATAAGTACTTTAGCTAAAATAAAAATATAAATATTATATATATGTATGTATATTTATATATATATATTTGTACTTAAGTGATTAGTACAGTTATCTCTTAAAATATTTAAGACATTGAACTCATTAGTATTTTTTTGAGACATTTGGTTTAGATCTGAGGTTCATAATCTTTCATAATTTATACCTGACCTAAAAGTGAATTTATTTCTCCCTCCCTCCACAAAATAAGAAAAAATTAATAATATTCATTGCTGACTTTAGTCTTTGTGGAAGAGTTCGCGATGCTAATGCATGGAGATGCAGAATGCAGTGCATAACCAAAACAAGTGAAGCTACAGCTCGGACGAATGCTCTAAAACCAAAGTTTTTTCCTAACATGGAAGGTGCACCATCCATGCATAAACTTTTATGATGTAACCAACAGACAACTTTTTCGAACTAAAGGTGCTATTACATAATGTGTTTTTTACATATGTACTGTCAAATTTTCCCACAACAAATGTTGTACACATCGTGCGATACATTTGAAACATTGTTTATGTACAATACATGAGGAAAGTCACGTGTACATTTTTCAATTAGAACAGGTTCTATTTTTGCATGACAAACATATGTAAATACAACACTGCTTGTGGCGAAAGAAAACAGAGTAAATTTTAAACATTAATATTGAAAGAAAAATAAATTGTTTAGTATTAATTAACAATTAAAAAATATATAACCTTTTTATAACAATAAATTTTTGTAAATTCACAAATTAAATCAGCTGTTGTTTACATTTAGAGGTTATGTCATACGGAAATACATATGTACGTGTGATAGCAAAAATTATGAATCGTGTGTAAAAGACTATTTTGACA